>JAVSBS010022789.1:34050-47335 GCA_033124195.1 Coracias cyanogaster | reverse complement strand
CCCCCCCCCCCCCCCCCCCCCCCCCCCCCCCCCCCCAAAAATATTTATACACCTTTTAACCACTCACTTTTGAATATGTATATCAGCTAATATGCAATACTTCCAGGTTCATAGAGGCGATAAATTTCCCGGCCTGTTCTTTATGGTGATGGGTCATCTTCCTAACCACCAATAAATATTGTAAAGTACTTTCGCTGGAGCTGTGCTAACCCAGGGCATCTGTCACTCGCTGCTTGCTGCTATTAGGAATTATTGGGCCGTACCACGCGTCGGGATGCGCGGGGGGGGAACGCGGCACGGCGCTCGTCGCGCTCGCCGGCCTTTTGTGTTGCTGCCATCAAAGGAGCCCCGAGCCTCGAGCATATTAATTATGAATCAGCTCGGGTAAAAATCACTCACCTTCTGCTGGGTCTTGGGGAGGGGGCAGCGTGAGGCGAGAGGGGCTGGCGGGGCTGGGAGAGCCCCAACTCTCGGCGCACTCCAGTCAGCAGCTCCATCTCTCTCTCTCTCTCTCTCCCTCTCTTTTTGATGCTATACTGTAAATTTATTTCACCTCAGAGAGTAAACAGATATATTGCAACCCCAAGGGTTCATGGGTAGCGTATTTACAAAGGGAAGGCGCAGCGAGCCCCCTCTGTGCCATTTCCATTAATGAGAGCGGTCATTAAGTAAATGAGACATTGCCTTTAGCAGGCTTAAGAGTTCACACACTAAGGAGTATCAGATATTTAATTGAAACCAACAACCCATCTTACACGCGTGTTACTGGTGTAGGGAAGTGGGCTGCCCTCCAAGAACTCTCCCCCCACAACCTCCCCCCATGCAAATTTCATGATTGGTTTCCGTGATGTCATTTTGCAAAGGGGCAGACAATAGCTGTGGGGAAAGGTAAGTCAATATTATGTTCTTTCGCTGACAAAGGCAGATAATGCTGGCTTTCTTTTTTTTGTTTTCTTTTTTTTTTTTTTCCGCCTCTGCTTGTCTCTTTTTTTTTTTTTTTTTTTCCCTCCCCTCCCTTGGATTGAGACCGAGGGGCAAGGCTTTCAGAGCACACAGTTGATGTAAACAGACGCAGGCGTTTCGCCTTTAGAGCACGAAGGCTGGGTTGTTGTTTGGAAAAATTGCACCGGAGGAGAACCGAGGAGATACATATATATATATATATATATATATATTATTTTTTATTTTTTTTTTAATGGTGATCATCATGCTCCTAGGTCCATCTTTGCTCGCCTGCTCTCTCGCTGGCTGCGAGATGCTAGTGGACATGTTCCGCCGCTGACTGAAAAGCGGTTGAATAGGATGAGAAAGGAGATTTAATTTAAAAAAAGAAAAAAAGAAAGGAAAAAAAAAAAAAAGCACAACATCGCGTTCAGCCGGGAAACTTTCCGAATATTCCTGGAAGAGGATGCTCGCCGGGTTTGTGGACCGCGGGATCGGTGGATGGAAGCGTGCGCGGTGGTAGCAGAAGACGCTCCCGGGAGGAGTTTGCTCCGCGGCCGCGGAGCTCTCGGAGGTGCTGACGGGGAAGCGCGGTGCGGGGACCGGGGCTCCGCGCGTCCCTCTCCGGGCTCTACGCCCCAGCTGCCCCCTCCTCTTCCTCCTCTCCCCTCCCCGAGCCCCCCTTACTACAAAAACTCCAACCCAAGTCCGGAGTTTCCTGCTCCTCGGGGAGCTCCGCGCTTGGCTCTCCGCGGGTGCGGAGGGGCTGGCGTTTGTCCCCTTGGGTCGCCTGCTTGGTGCTTGCTCTTGCCACTATTTTTTTTTTTCCTCTCTCTCTCTCTTTTTTTTTTTCTTCTCTCTCTCTTTTTTTTTTTTTTTCCCCCCCTCTCTCTTTCTTTTTTTTCCTCTCTCTTTTTTTCTTTTTTCCTCTTCTTTCCCAATATCGACTACTTTCGAGTTCTCTATTTATAGCGGCGAGGAACAAGGGAAGTGTGCCATGTTGGGGGACGGCTCTCTGCACCTTGACCACGACACAAAATCTGCGGGTTCTTATTTTTAGCTGCCTCGGAAGAGGCTTTGCTTGGCTAATCTCTTTATCAATTTCAGCAAAGTTGCTGTTTTTGTTTTTGTGGGTTTTTTTTGCTGGGTTTTGTTGTTGTTGCCGTCGTTGCTCTGCGGGTAATTTTGCGGGGAGAGCGAAGGGAAGGGGGCTGGTGCCTGAGGATGCTCTTGGCGCTGCCATCGACCCCCGGCGAGTTCGGCTGAGTTTGGGGCAGAGTTTGCCAACGGGTAGGACAGACCGTCCCCAAGGAAGCGGCCCCAGAGAAGGGGCTCAGCACCCTCCGAGGCTTCTCCCTCACACCAAAAGGGGCACGACGTGGGGATCGGCCCCAGGGGTGCGGGAGGTCTGGGGTGTGCTCCCCCTCACTCCCTGGAGCTCCGTTCTCCTCCCGCTATTGTTGAGCCCCCCTCGCTCCGAGCTGAAAACAAGCGCAAAAAGCCCAGGCTAAATCCTTGCCATTGCCCTGCCGCTACTTTTTAGTTATTTTTTTTTTCTTCTTCTTTTCTTTCCCTTTCCCCCTCTTTCTCGTTGGCTCATCTGCTGTTATTATCAGCCTTTTCCATATGGCCACTTTAATTAATGGCAGACAAAAGGGGGTTTGGGGAAGCGGGGGGAGGAGGAATCCAGGAATTAGAGTTTATAGTGGGTTTGTCTCTGATGCTGTCATAGAAACCAGAAGCAAAGATGCCGCCTTTCCACTTCTTTGTATGATCCTGTTTATTGTTCCCGAGCGGCGCAGATTGGAGCAGGCGCATGTTGCAAAGCATCAACCATCGGCTGCTGCTGCTGCGGCCCGAGCAACCCGGCCACAACTTGTCCCCTTCGGCTCCTTCTTCCTCAAAAACCCTCCTGCCCGCTCCTCTTCCTCCCCGTCCTTCTCCTGCCTCGGAAAGACCAAGGAGAACTTTTTTTTTTGCTTCCTTTTTTTTTTTTCCTTGCAAGTGGTTTAGGGGTCTGGAGCATCCCAAAGGTGAGAAGAGTAGGAAAACTCCACAAAGTTGGGTTTATCCCTTCTCGGAAAGCAGACGGGAGCTGCCCCTTGTTGTCCCGGTGGAGTTGGGGTCCGGGTACCCCAGAGCGGAGGGTCTGGATCTGTCCCGGGAGCATCGTCCCGTGGGGTTGGCAACTTCCCGGGGGTCCCGTCGAGGAGGGGCTGGGCGGGCAGAGTCACTTGTCCCCTGCGCAGCTCTGAGCCACAGGGTCACCATTGGCCCGCAGCAGCCCCGGGGGGGGGCAGAGGAGGCACCTGGTACTGCAGGAAAGGCAGAGAAGCAGCCCCCCCACCCTCCCGGGAGCCCCTTCAAGAGGGGTCCGCAGGGCCTGGCCCGGCTGGAGGGGCTGTCCCGCCGCGGGACGGTGCTTGAGGTCACTGCCAAGGGTGGCTTTGGGATGGGGGGGGATGTCCCTTACCCTTTGGGCAAACCCTGGGCTGGAAGCGAGTGAGAACCCCCTCCCCTGAAGCACGCACCCCGCTTTGTGTCCGCTCACTCGGTGTCCGGTCCCTTTGCCCCCCCCCACCCTTGGCTCATCCTTGTCCCCAAAGCAGGATGGACACGGAGCAGGGGGAGGACAGCCCGGGGGTGTCGGGACAGCGGCTCCCCCCTCACCTCCTCCGGTTTATTGTTTTGCAAAGCTGCGCTGTGCTGGTTCATAGCCCTGGGCTGGGAGGGAAGGGAAGGTGGGGGGGGAGATGCACAGCGAGCCCAGGTGCCTTCCAGCCGGGGCAGGGTGAGGGGCGGAGAAGTCATTTAGGCCGGCGACTAAACCCAGCTGGGCTGGGACTTTCCCCAGCCAGGAGAAGCCGGGGGCTGGGGTGGGCAGGAGCAGGCGATGCTCCAGCTCCGAGCCCCCCCCGGCGCGTCCCGCCGAGCCCCCGCGGCCGCTCCGCTGCCGGCTCCCCCGGTTCCCGGCAGTCAGATGATGATGATGATGAGGGCAGGGCTGGGCTTCGCCAGACGTAGCTCGGCGTCAGAGCAGCTGCCATTTTAGCATCAGTGCTAAACTTCCCCCCCCCCCGCACACACACACACTCCCCCTTGGAAAGCTCAGCTTTGGGGTGCAACCTCCCAACTTGGCTTCTTGATGGAGCATCTTCTTCTTGGGCTTTGCGGGAGGGGAGCGGTGCGCTCTAAGTCAGCAACGCAGCCTAAACAGGCTGGATTACACAGCTTTGGGGGCTCAGGAATATAAACTCTTCTCCCTTCCCCCCCCTCCCACAAAACCCATCGTGGTTCTGCATCAGGGCTTGAGGAGAGCAGGGGACTCTACAGTCCTGAGCCCCAAAAATCAACCTGTGCGATGCAAAATGGTCCCTTGCTCCCTGGCGGGTGTAGGGATGGAACCCTCCCTTTGCAAGCTGGGGGTGCTCACCTTGCAAGGGCTGCTGGCCTCTGCCCCACCGGGAAGTTTCGGGGGACCCTCTGCCCCCCGAGAGCGGAGCAAGGAGGGGGAAGCGGCAGGTTTACAGTAAAGGCCGGAGCGTGGCTGGGGAAATCGCCAGGGCTGGGCTGGGCTTCCCAGAAGACATGAAATCAGCTGTGGGAAGGGGAGGGAGAGGGTGGAAGCGTGGTGTTATGGCTGGGAAGTCAGATGTGAGAGTCCAACAGCAAAGTGGGGGGCGAGACCCGCTCCCCCCCATCGCTCTGCGCCTGCAGGTCTGTAAATGGAAGGACTTCTATTTACAGCTGTAAACTCTGCGGCTTAGTTACCCAAGCTCTTAATGACAAAGGACATCTCCCGTCCGCACTTTATAGCCGTTCCTCTTTCTCCTGCGCCGGAGCTGAGGGTGGAGGATCCAGCTGTAAACTTCCAGAGCTGGGGATACACCACGCTGTCCTGCTCATCTCCCCCCAGCAAACCCCCTCTTTGAGCTACTCCTTGTACAAGTGCTGTTTACTCCCCGGCTGGGCAGAGGAGGCTGCTGGCACCTGGGATGGAAGCTGAGCTGGCCCCATGTTCCAGGTTCCTTTGTCTTTTGGGGAGGTAGCCCAACAGCAGCTGTGTGAAAGGGGTTGTCGGGCTGGGATTAACTCCCACCCATCCTCTCAGC
Source organism: Coracias cyanogaster (assembly GCA_033124195.1). Classification (NCBI taxonomy): domain Eukaryota; kingdom Metazoa; phylum Chordata; class Aves; order Coraciiformes; family Coraciidae; genus Coracias; species Coracias cyanogaster. The sequence goes on along the minus strand of JAVSBS010022789.1, from coordinate 42,281 downwards.
TCCCAGGTATTTCCAGAGTTTTGTCAGGGCAGAGAGTTACTGTCAGGAAACCTCACTCTTCCTGCTGTTTTCTTCCTGCCTTGTCCATCTTTCTCCTGGATTTTGCTGGTTTCTAGAAAAAATAACTCCATTGATGTGGAGCCCCTCGGTGTCTCTGATTTCCTTAAGGATGGCTTGTGCGAAACCTCCCGTCTTAAAATATTCTGTCGCTTCTGAGGCTGTTTACCTTTGCAAAGTAGAAACTCGATCCACCACATAGTCCTTAGAGAGATCATGGTGTGACTAGAGAAGTGGGGTGATAAGCACAGGCTGTGAAAAGTTTCTGGGGTGGGAGAAATGCCCTGAAATACCTTGTTCCTAGAGTGGAATGAATCGACGTGAGATTTCTGCTCTGGGAGCTGGGTCATGAGTGATGGCAAAGAGCAAGGCTGGGGCATCAGTTCTGCTTCCTTCAGAGATGGAAGCGAAATCTGCCGCCTCCCCGCTCTCCGCAAACATTTTCGCCGTGGAGAAAAGAGCTTTGTGCGTGTGTATTTGGAGGAAGCAGGTTTCCCCTCTTGGCGGGTTGATCCATCAAAGGGAATTCTGAAAGGGCAGGGCCCTTGGGAACTGTAGCTTGGTCCTTTGGGACACGACTGAGACACAGAAGGTGAAAAGCAGCTTCCAAGTGTCTCCTCCCTGTGCAGATTCTCTGGGATTCCCCCATGTAGGAGCAGCAGCGCAGGAGAGCATCCCTCAGCTTCTCGGAGCTGCTTTGCTGCAGCGTCTTGTGTGTGTGTGGGGGGTTGTTTCTGCCCTGGGAATAGCTGGAGGTGAGCACCGAGGTGAGGACATCTGAGAGGCATGAACATGTGTTGAACGTTTGTGTTTAAAGAATAGAAATGTTAAAAATCACCTGGATGGAGCAGCTCCTCAAAAACTTGAAACACTTTGTGGATTTTCTGTGGACACAAGTTGGAGTTTAAGTGGCTGAATGTACGACACAAAACTAGCGTTTTCCTATCGTTGAGGTTATTTTATCCCTGCAACACTTCTGTGAGGCCTTGCTGTGGTTCTGTAGCTGGGGATGGAGAGGCAGAGAAGGCTTCTGTGCCAGAAAGGTCTGGACTAACAGCCTGGGATTTTAGTGTGACATCTTGGTCCCTTTAAGCAGGAGTTCGCCCTTCAGGAGGCCTGTATTTTAAACATCACTTGCTGCTTTTTAAAGCAATGTCTCCATCCAATCCTTGTATGAAACTGGTCCAGCAGTGCCCTGGAGGGACCTGGTGCTGGGAGTTGGGGCCTTTTTCAGGCAGACCCAAGAAGGCAAAGGTACATGTGGCTCCAGCTTGTGTACAGAAGAGTGTGGGGAGAGGATACGGGCTCTGAGCATGGCCAGGGCTCCATGGCACCACCCTGCTCCTCTGCTCCTCCAGCCAGAGCATCCTGCTCTAGCAATTGCCACGCGTGCATTCGTATGTGATTCAGATGCTCAGTAGCAGCAAGGAAATGAAGTTAGATGTGAGACCTTGTCCAAGGAAGGGTGGTCGAGTGTGGAAGGAGCTCAAGAAATGTCCAGGCATAGTTTGGTTGAGGAAAGGGTGGCTGAGATCACCTTGTCCTACCAGCCAGGCTGGTCCCAGCAAGAGCCAGTCTTACAGCAGGATAATGGAGTGACACACTCTGCAAAACTCTGCTTTTCATTTTGGTTTCGTTTAAAATAAAAGATAAGAAAAATATAATTTTCACCTGAACTGAAATGCTTTTGATCTTTGTCTTCCATTGAACTTTTTGCTTCAGAGAGAATAGATTAATAAACACTTTCCAAACTATGTTTTTCCATTTGAAAGGTCCCCCTTTTATCTTTAACATGGAGCTTTAATGCTAACCTGGGTATGGGCTGGCTCTCCCTCAGTTCCTTTTTGTCTTGACAACAATAAAAGTGCTTGTATTGTGATCATGCTGGCCCTTACTGGTCACTTTTTAGTCTTTCCACTTTTTATTTTGAAGTCATCACATTAAAAAAAAAAAAAATTGCAATGTTATTTTAATCAGACCAAATGAAAGAGCAAATCAGAGCGAGAATTTTAATCTGCCCCAAGCAAAACTGCCTTGTACATCTGTCATGTTGGGATTAGTGGAACTCTTTAAAGAAGCTGAAGACTTTTTAAACAAAGTATTAAACATTTGTGACCTGATTTCCATTCTTACAATATTCTCATTAATAAGAGTGCGGGCTGAAAGACATCTGTTAGGTCCTAGTTGTTTTAAGAATATTACAGAATAATAAGAATATTGGAGGGTGGGGAGGGGTGGGTGAGGGAAAACTAAATAAAATTTAGAGGCAAATCTCCCTGCTGCAGTTTTCCAAAGTGATTCTGTGTCTAACTTGGGGGTGAAATGCAAGTCTTGATATAGCCTGTCAAGTTGGATGCTCTATATCATTGGCCTTGCTTGGCCACTTTAGGCTGTTAGAGCTTGGGTGAGGCTTCCCTGATGCTTTGCCTGATGCTCCAACCCCGCTTGAGTAGCAGAGAAGAGGCAACTCTACCTCTCTGAGATAAAAATCTAGGCTGAAATGAAGAATAAGCAGCAGAGCAGCCTTAAGTTGTGCTCAAACACAACTTGTGTGTGTGGCACCTGCGCCCATCCTGTGCTGGGCCAGGCCCAAAATGGAGTAGGAAGGGAGTGAAAACCCCCTTCTCGGGGTTGCTGCTTGTGTTTTGTTTGATGTTATGGCAGTTTAAGTGGCCTAGCTTGGACCCCTAAGGAAAAAAAAAAACATCCAGGCATGTGTTCGGTCAGCTACTTGCTGCAAGAAGCCCTTGCTATTAGCATGGGTATATGGTTTAAGAGAAGGTTGCTGTCGACTGCAATCTCTTGCATCTTGTTTATGCTTGCTGGGTAAAATATTAACTAAAGCATCTGAACATAAAGTTCTGGTGTGAAAGAATATCAGCAGGGGAGAGCCATATGGTGCCAGCCTGCTAACAAAATACCAAACGCTGGAGATTCCTTTTTGCAGAAGACTGAAAACTCTCGTTCCCATACATAATACATGAGTTCACGCCTTTGATTACTCCAAACATTAGTCCAAGCAGTACAGGCGTCTCTTTGGAGCTAACACAACTTAGGGCACGCAGTTCTTCCCCACCCCCCCCCCCCTTCTTTCTTTACATAAAAGAAATCGATGTCGGGCTGTTAAGATACAAATATCCAAGATGCTGTAAGACAATATGTTTCCGAAAGTGCTGCGTAAGCTGCCTTCCCTCTAATTAAATATAAACGGCAGGAGAGACTCGGCTCTCTCCGTTCTTTTCCTCAAAACCATTCAGCGAGCACGTGGCTCTCCACGGGACAGCGTCAGCGTGTCAGGGCCGTGCCCGTTTTGGGGAAGCCTCTCGCACCTCGTAGGTGCCATCAGACCTTTCCAGGACCGTAGTCAGTCCTCCAAGCAGCAGCTCGTGTTCCCCTGAACATTCCCTTTGAGCTGAGGACTCAGGTGTATTCAACAGCAGCAGATTCAAACCCCGCATTAGGAGGATCCCCTGGTGAATATTATTATAAGGTACCAGAGATGGCTCTGGGGGAGCTTTCATGCGCACGGTATTTAAAAACCAAGGTATTGCTGGCAAGATCCGTAGGTGACACTCTGAGCACTTTTGAATTTCTTTTTTTTTAAAAAAAACAATCCCTCGAAACCAACAATTTGACGTTGAATGACTCTGCCTGGTGCTTGTCACCAGGCTCCCCGAGAGCAGCTTGTTAAGTTCTTGTGACGAGTGCCCAATTACCTGTGCGTAGAAACACCCACGGAGTGCGGAGAAACCTCCCCAGCAGCTGCCTCTGGTTAACCCACGTTTCAGAGCAGAGGTCTTTCCTTGCTCCTGGTGCTTTCCGGCCTGGAAAATGCAGCTCCAAGGGGTGGAAGGTGTTGCTTGTCTGGCAGCCGTGGGTTTGGGGCCAAAGCTTGTGTCTAAGTCCCTTCTTTCAGCTCATGGACATCCAAACCCTTGTGGAAGAACGTTGGGTTCAGCACCTAAATGCAGAATTGGGCTTTTCTCTTTCGGTGCTGGCTCTTCCCATTCTGGCTTCATGGGCAATGCCGGGTGATGGGATGGAAATGAAGTCAAAGCCCAAAGTTGGCTGAATGGCGCATGAAAGTTTTGGGGCAGGGGTGGGTCTGGTGTGTGAAGCTGTGTCCCAAGGGGAGGCTGCTGCTGGGATAAGTGAAGGTGTCAGAAGGGCTTTGAGAGCAGTTGCCTGATTTCAGCCGAGAGCTTTTGAAAACTGTCTTGAAACAGGGCTTAAAGTCTAAGCCTTGCTGGGCGACACATGTCCAGTCCTTGCTCCAGACTCAAAACCCCAGTGCCTGTGCAGGAGTGAAAGGAAATAAATTATTCCTTTCCCTGGTAAAGGGAAAAAAAAAAAATCTTTATCTGTAAGAAATAAAAAGCCTTGGGTGGGAGATATTCTGGGTAAAGTTATCTTGGGCAAAGTTAGCCCAACTCAAGTAGCTCTGCAAGAGACAAAGGAAAGTTGATGCCTCTGAAGCTGATGTGGCCATGAGCACGTCTGGAGCCCCAGATTCTCCTGCTGTTGCACACGTTTCTCCTCCATAATTTTGAAGCTTTGCATCTAGGGAGCTTCTGGCAAGTGGAGTTAAGGGTTGGTTTGTTGCCCTCAATATTTTGATATAATTAGTCAGCGAGCGACTCGCTGCTTTTGCCCAGAGAGATGCTCTCTCCAAGAACACAAGTGACAGGAGAGGATTAATAGCCTTCTGGAGAGAGCTGCTCTGTTGTTGTTTTGGTGATGTGGGTTTGTTGTTTTGTTGGTTTTTGTTTGTTTTTTTTTAATTTAAAACAAGAAAAAAGAAAGTGCCTGGGAGCAACGTTATTGCTCTAAAAAAAAATGACAGTCTAAACAGTTAACTTTGCCTGCAGTGTCTCAGAGGAGCATGGAGTTGTCAGCTCGTCTCCTGCATCTCCTAGAAACTTTCAGCTCCCTTGGCTTCCCTGGCTGCCGGGGAGGCCGGGTGCTGCCGCGCCGGCAAAGCGGCTCTGGCAGGTTGGCTGCTCGCCCACCAAGCAAGGAGCATGGAGGAGAGCAAGGACACCCCATGGAAAGAGGAGGGTTGGGTTTGGAGGAGAACCTTCCCACTCGCGCGATATGAGCTGATCCTTGGCTGCAGGGTCTGGGAAGCGAGCGCATCACGGGGGTCTTGTGCTTTCCCTGCTCCAATCTCGGGATAAAACGGATGCGGTGCGGTGGGCTCAGCCTGTGCCAGAGGCTGGAAGAGGGGATGAAGGCTGCTGGGAGAGCACTGCCCACGGGCACCCAGCTGCTGCCCCATCCTTCCTCCTCCTCATCGTCCCCCCAGCACAAGGGAGCGCAGGCTGCCGTAGGAAGGACAGAAAGGTATCACTCGCCTCTATTTAATTTCAATTACACGGGGTCCACAGGAGCGCTCAGAGTGGTGCCAGCAGGGCTATAAACTTAACATATTTGACAATTATTCTTCTTTTCAAGCAAGCGGCGCACAGCGACCGCCCCATCCAGCGGCAGTAATCCTGGGGGGGTGGCTGAGACACTGCGTGCTGCCGTGCAGGCTCCTCTTTAATAAAGCCATTGGAAGGGGCAGCTTAATTACATCATTTTGTGACGGGCATCGTGGCATCCTGTGCATGCCCCCGGTCCAGGTTTGGTGTGGAAATGGGCTTTGGTTTGAGCGTGCTGAGCCTGTGCCCTGCGAGGGGATGCTGGTGGGGGGCTGAGAGCCTGCACTGCCTCTTACCCCAGGGGAGTTGTTGCTGCACGATGATCTCACCTCCTTTTATGCCTTATTGCTTCTGTCTCTCTGACTCCGTATGACACACGCTTACGTGTCAACTTTTCACTTCTTGTATAGCAGCGGAGAGGAAAGGCTTAATATCATAAAGACAAGCTGGCAGCTGGGAAGTAGCCCACTTAGTCATCTAACTTTGCGTCAGAGGCACTGCCAGCCTCTTACTCGGCTCTCCCAGGCAGCTTCTTCCTCCTCTGCCTGACCCAGAGTCTCACGTGGTAGAAATCTCCATCTGGAAAATCAGCGTTGCTTGCTCAAGTGGGTGGTGGACCCCAGACCGGTGCTGGGGGCAGAAGAGTTTTTGTCCGTCAAACACCTCGGTGCACCCAGCTTGGAGCAGCAGCAATGTAGGACTTTTTGCAGGGTTTTTTGGGTTTTTTTTTGCCCAGAACTCACGGGGCTGAGGGTGAAGTCCCAGAGCAGATTTAAATTCACTTGAGCTATGACAGCCAGCACTGGGGCATCTCTGAAGGTTTGAAGCCCAGAAGAAACTGAAGAGCCATTGACAGCTAAATCTATAGATGACGAAAATTATAGAGGATAGTGGGAAGTAGCTCTTCCCAGTATAGAGGTCCAGCCATGAGAAAGAGGAGCCTTTGATTGCAGCAGTCACTGATGCTTCCGTTCACCCCTCAACCTGCTGGGTTCATGCTCCTAGTCTGGGGGGATCCAGGACAGGGGACAACCCTGAGGAGATGCAGACCAAGGGCTGCCTGGCACATGGAACTGGGACAGATGCCATGGTGGAACTGGAAGCATCACTATGCTGCTCTCCCAAGAGGTTACCCCTTCTCTGAACAGCTGGGAGAAGAAGGGAACTAGGGGGTCTTGGAGATGAAATCCCCTAATCTGGTTTGTTCCTCTGCATCCATCATCTCATCGTGGCTGCGTCCCCACCAGCCTCTTCTTCAGCCTCTCTTCTCACTTCTTCTTAGGCCGCAGCAGTCCTAATGCTGCCCCAGAGTCCCTTTGTGCAGCACAGATTCACCGTGCGCGCACACGCACAACCCTAAAGGTGTTCCCAGACCACCTCAAATGCTGAAGGACATCCATGTCCAACACCAGCAGTGCCAGTGGACATACTCACGTACCCATTGTGCTTACCCCATGCAAACCTCCCCGGTTTACGTGGGTGGTTTTCTCCTTCCCGAGGGCTTCTGTGTCAACAGCACCATGGGAAGGGTTTTAGAAGGCAGAAGACACTCTTGTAACCTCACCTTGAGCCATCAGGTCGTTCCCATCAGCAGCAACTTATCTTGGAGCTGCTTCCTTCCCCATGACCTGAGTCATGCTTACCCAAAACCATCTCTAAAAATCCATCTGCGCCGAGTTCTCCTGCTGGTGTTGCGCCACATTGGCTCCGCGGAGGCTTTCGGTTTGGTATGAAAAGTAATTATTACCGGGGTGCCGTTTAGCAGTTGTGTTTTACAGCGCTGGTAAGGTTAAAAGAAATAATAATAATAATATAAGAAAGACTCAGCCAGAGTAACTGCTTGCAACATGCTATTTGCATTTTTAAGGAAATACTTCTTTGAGACAGCTTGGGTGAAAGGTCGACATTTGCATATAAATGGAAAAGAAAGTGTGTGATGCTGGAAGTTACATCTATATTATTTTCTCAGCAGTGAGCTGCTGTTTCGGAGATGAAGGGACGCGCTTTGCATTTGGCTTTTATTGAATAGAGAAGGTACCGGGAAAGCCAAATTAGAACGAAATAATGAGGGAAACGTGCAAGAAGAAAGCAGCAGCATCCTGTTTCCCGGCGATGCTCTCCTGCGTGCCCACCACATTACACGCCTGTGTGCACACGCGCCGGGCACAAGCAGAGGAGCGGTGCTGAGCAGCTCCTCCTGCCTGCACAAAAGGATGGACGCCGGAGATGGAGCCGGTGGCAGGAGATGTCTGTGGTGTGGATAAGCCTGGCCGAGGAGGGGATGCCAGCACTTGTGCTAAGCCAGGGCTTGCTCAACTGTTTATTTTTTTTTAAATATTATTTGTTTTGTTCAGGCTCAGGTATGTTTGGAGAGGAGTTAATCAGCGGGCTCATATGAAGTTCTTGTTGTTGCTCATGGAAGACTCTCACTTTTGGCAGCTCTTGGTGGGTGGCAGGGTGAAGGCAGGAGGCAGAGGCACCCATGGCTCAGGCCTTGCCTCGTCTTGGAGGGGTCAGCATCGGCTGGGAGCTTTTCAAGCCCCTGCTGTTGTCACAGGATCACAGAATGGAAGGGATTGGAAGGGACCTCTGGAAATCACCTCATCCAACCCCCCTGCTCCAGCAGGTCACCCAGAGCAGGGTGCCCAGGATCACGTCCTTCCAGGATCTCTGTCTCTGGAATCTCTCCAGAGAAGGAGACTCCACAACCTCTCTGGGCAGCCTGGGCCAGGCTCCCACACCCTCACACCA
>JAVSBS010022789.1:0-31654 GCA_033124195.1 Coracias cyanogaster | reverse complement strand
ATTTTCCAGCATTGCTCAGTTTGCTCTCCTCCAACAATATTGTAAAGAGGATTTTGAGGCTTTAGTTTGTTTTCCCTTTGCAAGTGGAAATAGGATGTGAAGCACACAACTGAGCTACTGCACACTTGGTGTTATGAATGACAATACAAACTATGGTTACAATTTAAAAAAAAAAAATTCTGTGTGGCTGTCATTCCCAACTTCCACTATCAAAGATTAAAAATATGGACGTATGTTTTGCCATCATAGGACACAATTTTTCTACACAGGAACTTGTTTTACTACTACAAGCATTGCAAAAATGCTTTTGTATAGTGTTTGTTGGGTGGTTTATGAAAAAAAGTGTACTAAACTACATCAGGTTTAAAATCCAGGAATTGTCCTTGTAACACAAGCACTGTCACATCCCAGCATCATCCTCTAAGCACAACTAAGGATGGTCACTACAAATGTTTGACACCTCCCATACCTTCTCTGTTACAATCCCTGCAAAGTTCAAGCTGTTACTAAACCAACAATCACAAACCTGCCAGCAGTGCCTGTGAGATTCCAGTTAAAACTATTTTCTCCAGCATTCCTCAGATGTGGGCAGGTCTAGACAAGGTTACTCTTATGGAGAGTCAGGGTGAGAGAAGTCAACAGTGGCACACTATGACAGTATTTCAAAAAGTAAACAGTCCACATAGATATATCAGCAACAAAGGGGAACAATGTTACCCTAAACTTTCTTTTTCTCAAAAAAATAAGTCAGCTTCCTACAAATAATTATCTTGGGCTACAAAGATGCTGAGGGAACAGGAGCATCTCTGTACTGAAGAAAGGCTGAAAGCCCTGGGGCTGTTGAGCAGAAAAGAAGCCTCAGAGGGGATGTGATCAATGCTGAGCAAGAGCTCAAGGGCCCATGGGGGGCAAGAGGATGGGGCCAGACTCTTGTCAGTGGCGCCCAGAGACAGGACAAGGGACAACGGGCACAAACTGGAACCCAGGAGGTTCCATGTGAGCAGGAGGAGCAAGTTGTTTGGTGTGAGGGTGTGGGAGCCTGGCCCAGGCTGCCCAGAGAGGTTGTGGAGTCTCCTTCTCTGGAGAGATTCCAAAGGTGCCTGGACGCGATCCTGGGCCCCCTGCTCTGGGTGAGCTGCTGGAGCAGGGGGTTGGATGAGGTGATCTCCAGAGGCCCCTTCCATTCTGTGATTGCCAAGCTCCTGTCCAAATACACTAAGGAAAAGTATCTTTAGGTCAGCAAATGAACAACAAAGAACCACCCGCAGTCTCGCTGGCCATGGTACATCTCCCATCCATACATCCCATCCTGATTATTAAATCATATTTGCTGATAAGTATGAGATGTAATATCTATTACACAGCTGTTAAACCTCAATTATTATGTTTTAATGATCAGTCGTTTACTGTGCAATATACAATTAACATCCGGTATTAGATCTTAAATTAAATGCATGTTTGGGAAGCTAAATTTTCAGCACTAAACGTAGCCTTGCCGCAGTAAACGGTGATAATTGCGTTGAATAGAAACTATTTCTGTGCCCTGAGAGGGGGTTAAACCAACACTCCTGGCATCGGAAGAATGGAGGAGAATTGTTAAAGTGGCTGGCTTCTACTTTTCTGATTTTAATGTATCTCCCATGAAAAAAGTGCCCCGATGCAAAGCTGCTGAGCTCCTGCGGGCGTGAAGGCTGAATTGTGCAGAAGATGGGCTCAGAGGAGTCTTTTCTTGGTGACAGTTGGGGCAATTAGTTGTCCTTTAGGCTGTGCTGGGTCCTGAGCACTGTGCAGGGGAGTTCAATGGTGCAGCCGTGATCTGAGACCAAAGCTTAAATCAAAGATAAGACTCGTGTTGGTGGCTGGAAGAGAAGCCCTCATGCACTGCGTGGGTTTGGGGCCATGCAGGAAAGCAAATTCAGTTATGGGTGTTCTCCAGGCAGTGGCTGGTGGCCATGGAAAGCAGCATCTATAGGCAATACACTGCAGTGTCAGCCAGCAAGAGTGCAGAGGGGTGGAGAGATCCGTGGGTGGCTTCTGCACCTTAGAGAAGATGTAAAACTTGGATTTGAGACTTTTTTTTTTAAATTCATGTGAAAGATGGGGTCCAAAGGGCGCCCTCCAATCCCTGATGCTGCTGCTGTATTTGCTGTGAGAAGTGAGCCCGTGTTGTGTGGTGGGACACAGATGGACCCAACCTGTTCTCGGCACGTTGCTGCCTTGTTCACATGGGGTTCTCCTTTCCCATGAAAAATATGCCTGAACAAAGATGAGGAAAAAATCTTCCTCTCTTCCTTTTTCTCTTCTTGCACTTGGGGGGGAGCAAATGAAGATGGATATGTTTTTCTTCTAGTCGTTCAGTTTAAATATGCAGTGACGCATCTTATGAGGAAATGAAGCCTTCACCCCCTCATCTTTTCCCTAAGGAACCTGTCTCTCATCCCACCACTTTGCCATAGCAGATGTTACCTCTGTGTAGATTTGGAGACAGGGAGGTGCTGTGAGCAGGGTTCACAGCTGACCTTTCTCTGTAGAGATGTCTGAAGGAGAGAAGAGGACAAATAGATTCAAGGTTTGGGAAAGAACCTCATCTGGAAGAGGACAGTGGTGGTGTCCATCCACTGGTGGTGGATTATTGTAAATGTTGATGGGGAAAAGCAGCCTGTCTGAGGGACCCCAATGTGTGATCCAGTCCTGACTTAGGTGGTGGGTACTGAGGATGGAGCGGGTGGGGGAAAGCTGGTGACTTCCTTTGGGATGTGAAGGTCAGGCAGTGATCCCTCAGACCAGCTGAGCATCTAGCTTATTTTTCAAGGGGAAGTGGATGCAAGTGCTCCCAGCTGTGAGCTTTGCCTGTCCCAGCTCAGTGCTAGGAGAGGACACCACAATGTGCTGTTCCCTCCTGGACCTGCTTCTCATGGGCAAAAAATTGCATTTCAGGCAATATCCTGCATGTCCTCTTGAGTGGTCCAGGTAGGGGTTAAAAGTGTCCTTCACATGACCAGTGAGCTTCGTTTCTGCTGAACCCAGGGTCTGGAGGCGAGGTGGAAAGGGCAGAGCCAGCAGCGCAAGCTGATCCTCTCCAGAGACCAGCTGCACTGAAGCAGCACAGAGTAGAGGAAATCTGATTCGTGTGTTGATGGAGCTGCCTTGGCCATCAGAAGCGGGCTGGGCAGAGGGATGGGAGCGGGCAGGAAGGCGCTGAGCTGGTGCGACCAACGCACCTTCAGCCTGGCCAAAGCTCCTCACCCCACATGCAGCCCCTTCCCTTCCTTTTGCTCACAGGGATGAAGGCATGGGAGGTTGGCAAGGGCAAGTTGGCATCTTGAGTCAAATTTACCACAGCAGCTTCCAGAGCCCACCCTTAGCCCATGACTTAGCCACATGAGAGCAAAACGGACTCAAAGAGGATAAGTGTGTAGGTGTTGCTATTTTTCACTTCCTGAGGGTTGAATCTTATGGCCTGTCAATCTTTTGAAAATCTTCCAAGATATCTTTAGGGTTACTTCGCATCCAGGACCCATTGTTTCTACAGTTTATCTCACTCTCTGCTCCCAGCCCAATGTATCCCAGTGAGGATGCTCTTCCTGCTTTAAACCATGCAGCTTGGGAGAAGGATGCTGAGGGAAATGCTTCAGGCAGGCTCTACTCTCTCATGAATTTGCTAGAGAAATTTCTATTTCTTTCTATTTAATGTTTTTTTCCTCTCTATTCTCCTTTCTTCTGCCCCTTTCTAGCTTCTTTCCTACATTGTGCTTGTTTTCCTTCATCTGCCTGACCATCTGCCTCCCTGCTCCCTTTCCTCGGAGCAGAATAATGTCTCAGCAACTCTAGGATTTTGTTTCCAAGCCTGGTGCCTTTCCTGTGGGTCCAGGCTGGAAGACAGTGCTCCAGACAGGGTTTGGAGTGGAGTCTCCAACACAGATGTTTCTCCTGTCACACCTAGAAAAGTCCCCTCCAGGCTGCCCTCCTGGCTTCAGAACAGCTGTTTCTGGACAAATACATGAAGGTGACTTTCATGGTCATCTATCTTAAGCACTGTTGGCTTGTACATCACCGTAGGATTGAATTATCCCTGTTTTTCAAAGTAATCATTCTTGCAAGAGCCCTGTGGGACATACCAGTTGTTCTGTAATGTCATGGCGATACAAAACAGCCACATGCAGGGGGAGGAATAAATTCCTGAGCTCTTTTCTGCACGTTCACCTAAAAGCTGCTTTGTGGCAGAGCAGATCCAAAGTTGCTCGGCTGGTGTCCTAGACACTCAGCAAGTTACCCATTGCTGGAAACACCCACCTTCCACAGGTAGCCTTTAGCGTGTGTAAGCCTTCTCCCTGTCTCTGAGATCACCTCCATAATAGAAACATCAAGTCAAGGAACATAGGAGCCTGCTCGGCAGAGGAAACGAAGCCTCTGCCCTGAGCTCTTCCCCAGAAGAGCAGCCTGAGATGAATGAGCGTGTGTAGCTCCTCATGTGCCTCCTTCTCAGGGATGCTCTTTTTTTCCTTTCCTTCAGTGGTAGAAGATGAATGGAGCAAGACTGGGAGAACAGGCAGTGAATTATTTAGTACTCAGTGCCAGAGGGACCCGCAATTAAAGATGCGAGGGGAAGGCTCCTGGCGACAGCGCCCGAAGCAACAGTGGTTTGCCAAGGTGGGCTGTGATGCTGGGGGCCCGGAGGCTGGAGGCAAACGCTCCTCATCTCATCCCTGTGAGCAATAACTGTGTGTCTGGGGAAGCCGTGGATGCAGCTCCCGCTCCACGCCGCTCCTCCACGCTGGGCCAGCTGCTGCAGATCCAACTGTGTGTGGCCCCTTGGAGTTGTTTGAAGTTGTACTAGATGAAGGGAAAGTGCCAAGAATCTGCTTGTGAAGTGTGTATTTCCCATGATCTTTCTCTTCAGATGGAGGCTCCTCTCTGCCTGCTCTCCCTTGCTTCCAAAGCAGCTCTGTGTCTCGTAGCTTGAACTTCAGGACTCATTTTGCGCCTTCGCTGTGTACCGCTGTAATGACCCACTTCCAAAATGCTGGTAGCACTGAGAGTTATCATGGAAACTTGCTTGGGGACCCCACCCTGCATCTCAGAGATGCCCAGCTACTGGGTCCCAGCCACTGCGGTAGATGTGCAAATTTTTGTGAAAGATCAAAAATGAACCTCATCTCTGGAAAGAGAAGGGGGTGTGAGGGAAAAGCGCTCTGCCAGCTGCCATGGGCACCAAGAAGCTCCTGGGCTGGTGCTGGCAGTTGCCTTGCCCAGCCTGCCAGCGACATTCATTGTTCATACTGTTGTCCAACTGAGGACCGAGCTGAGCAGCATTGTTGTGTTTGGGGTAGGCTGAGGGTGAAATTCTTCATGGTTGGGGTTCTTGGCCTTGGTGTGGCACCCTGGGGTCCCCTGGGGTCCCCTGGGGTCCTGCTGAGGGCATGGAGACCCTCCAGCAGGTTTTTGTGACCATTAAATAAAGCAGGCAGGGAATAAATACTGCATTTTTGCTTCTGGTTGATGCTGCTGATGGGGTGCTGGGCTGACTCTGTGTCCTGACCCCGTGTTTCTCTTCCTCTCCCCAGAAAATGAGTTTCGGGGTGAGCTGCTGAATCAGAGGTGGACCTGCGGAGAGAAGATCAGCAGCTGCGAGGGAGCCGCCAGCCTGCACGGCACACACATCAAGGTGAGCAGAAGGCCCTTGGTCCTCCACAAGTGTGTGCTTTTGTAGTGCAGTGACCTCCCGCCCCATGCATTGGCCATAAGTTGAGGGCCATGTGCTGCTCCAGCCCTTATGGGCCAGGTGGTCCTGGCGGGATGGAGCCTTTCCGGTACCCAAAGAGATGGGCAGGGCTTGGAAATCTCCGTCTCCTTGCTACAGCCAAACCTTCTGCATGCTGAATCCAGGCAGAGGGGGCTTCCAGCTGTCAAAGTTTGGCTTTGAGTCCAGATATTTAAATCCTCGCCTTCCTCTCCAGTCCCATCCTTCAAGGATGGCTCAGATCTGGGTATTGAGGTCAGTCCCAGGCCTGTTAAAATAGACTCTTTCTCCAAGGCGCCGGCTGGTCGGAAGAAGCCCCTTGTACACCAGGTGAAGCTGTGGTGCCTTTGGAGGAGACAAGCGAGTCATTCATGGCAACTGGGACCCTGGGCAGCTCTGGGGGGCTCAACAGAGCCGCCCATTTACTGCTGCAGCTGTGGCTGATGAAAGAGGTCCAGCCAAGGCTGTCAAACCTCCTGGCACATTCACTGCCAGCAGATTCGGAAGCTTTAATTAAGCATAGAACTGGGCTGCTCATCACACCAGTGGTGCTTCCTGTCCTGTTTTGGCCTCGGTAGCGAGGCAGCATCTCAGATGGGTGGATGGACCCACCTGGGTGGCAGAGGAAGTCCTCCTTGGGTGACTGATGTTACCGACTCTTCCTGTATCCCCAAATAAACCAAGCCCTGGGAAAACCCCAAACCAGCAAAAATCCACCCTTAAAAACCATCCTTCTTCACTAACAAGCTGTCAGCTGCAGGTGTCACCAGGAGAGTTCTCACCTTCTTAGAAAGTAGAGTAAGCAGTTGTTGCTATATTTAAGACGAGCTCAATTAAGGCTTTTCTATTGAACCTGCCAAATAAGCACTTAGATTAGATTTAGTAAGATTGTTGTATGTTAATAAAGCAATGATTACAAAAGGTAATATTCCGACTACCTGGCGCTCATCTAGCGCTCTGCCCCTGCCAAGCGCATTGCTCATATTAACCATTTCCTGCAACCCCCGGCTCTGCTTCTCTGTGGTTTAACAGAGTGACTGGTCTGGGGGCAAGAGGAGGAGGAGGAGGCCGTGGGGAGGGGGCATGTGACGTGGGATCTGGAGAGCTTTTTGGAGATGGCAGTGCTGGTCCTGCAGAGCCAGGTCCATGAAGAGTCGCACCGTGAGTGAGAGATGAATTCTGGTCCTTTTGTTAGAAAAGAATTAAACTTGAAGGAGGAGGTTGGCTTTGCTGAGGCTATTGCCGACTCCCTGTGAGCATTTTCCCCATGTGTTGCTTTACATCCATTTAGGCAAATTTGAAAAATATTTCCCTGCCTTGCAGAAAATAAATATGCTACTGCTCTGATGTGTTTTCCTAAAATCCAGGTAGGACTTTGGATCGTTTAGGCTGGTATATTGTGTGTCTGTGTAGCCCTCTTACCTCACAGTGGGGGAAAAGAGAGGTCTTGGTCTCTCTCTGACCTTCTGCACACACTCACACGTGCATGCACGCTCATAAATACATATTGTATTTAAGTGTCATTTTTCATGGCAGCTACAGCTCGTAATCCACAGGATGCACAGCGGTGAAGGACAGTGGGATGTGGGGCACGTTTACTTATTTATTTTTTTGCCTCGAAAGGAGCCCAGGCGCAGGATAAAATTTCCCATGACAGGTCTGAAATGAGATCTCTGAAGAGCGCTGGGGAGAGGTGGTCTCAGCACGGAGCCAGCTGAGACCGTCCGCATGGACGCTCCCACTGGGCTCGTCCTGGGCCACGGAGCCTGATGGAGAAATGAATCTTTCTCTCCCAAATCTCCTCTGTTCTCCCGTGGTGAGCTAGAGGCGGTTGTTGGCTGCTGCTGGGATAGGTAGGGCTGGTGTTGATGGGGCCACCAGAGCCCATCCCTGCCACGAGCTCCAACAGCCGCAGTTCTTTTCAGCGATATGCACGTAGCTCACTTCAGCAGTCGCCTCGTGTTGTGCCGCTTGAGGATAATCTCATGAAAAAAAGCACCAAGCTTGAAAAGAGGCTGAAGAACTGCGACTTTCCCTTTTTTTTTTTTTTTTTCCCCTCCTTCCTTCCCCCTCCTCTTCTCTACGGAGCCACTTGGGTCTTTCCGCGTGTGAAATGACCTTTGGATTGCGCATCGTGGCGCTTTCAAACAGTCGCGAGGGAAGTCTGGGTCAACGGAAACTGCTGTGTAGGGGAACCACCCCAAGCCCTAACGCTCAACCGGCAGCGCTGCCGAGGCCCAGGCCACAGCTGCGGCTGTGTCAAACATGACGCTCGGGAGCATCTTTTCTGGTCCACTTCCCTCGTGCGGAGGATGCCTCTGCCATCGCGACCGAGCGTTAGCGCTCCGTAAACATTTCCTTCGCGGCATTGGAGGGGTTTTGTTTGGGTTTTGTGGTTTTTTTGTGGGTTGTTTTGGGGTTTTGTGTTGGTTTTTTTTTTTTTTTTTTTGAGGTGGGGGTTAGACCCTTCCTGCAAATGCAAACTGACAGCACAGCTTCAGGAGGATGCTGGTGACACAGCTGTAATTTTTAATTTGAGGTGGGTTCAAGCTATGATTTTTTTTTTTTTTTTTTTCATCTAAAAACGTCAAGGCAAAATCATCATCCCCCGCTGCTGACTCCAAGCCTGAGAACATCGCACAGGGTGTCCTTTCCTGGAAGCAGTCAGAGCAAAAGGCAGACAGTAGTTTATTCAGCCGAGGATGGGACTCACAATAGGTGGAACGTCAGGAGGATTTAAATCAAGCAGCAAGGAAGACCCTAAAGGAAGAAGGGGGAAAAAAACCCTCCTAACCTCAGAGTGTGGTTATAAAATAGCAGCTGGGAGCTACTATCGAGCTTTTTTTTTTTTTTTTTTTTTTAGTAGAGGCAGATTCTTGATCAAGGGTATTTTTTTCTTTTTTTCTGCCATCACCCTTTAGTTATTAAAAAAATTAACAGCTAGAGGACGTCCAGAGGGACGAAGCCCCCTTCCTTTGCTGCAATGACTGATGATGCCACGACACTTTGCAGAGAGCAAGAGGGAGAGACTTGGAGACCCAGCTCCAGGTGTCTCCACTTGTGTTCAGACTGCAGAAGCCCAGGGGAGATTCCTCATGGGATGGGGAAAAACCCTACAAAAAAAGAGAGCAGAGGGAGGAGAAATCAGGCCAGGCCATTCAAACCCATCCTCAGGGGTTGGTTGCTGGGTGCCCAGGGGCCATTTTGGTGCCTGGCTGTGATTTGCCCCATATTCTACACCCAGCTGGACCTTGGGGTTTGGCTTGTGCCTTGGAGCGGTGGACAACGGTGCAAATTAACCAGCAAATCCAACCTCCCTGGGGAGAGCTTGAAGGATTTTGCTGGGACAATGTTGGTCATGGTGGAGGTTTCCCACACAGCATCCTTCTCCCTTCCCTACCCTCATCCTGGCTTTCAACCCAGCCCTGAAATGAAGCTGTGGGACATGGACCATCCTCTGACTCTGCATGGCCAGGGTGGAGCGAGGTGTGGTGGAGTCCTACCTTGTTAGGGTGGTCAGTGCTGCCTTGTCCCTTGAGGGGCTAAAGAAGGGGCTCTTTGGACCTGGGAAAAGGAAAGGACCAAATAGGAAACCACTTTTCAACAATTCTGTAGGAAAAATGTCATTTCTTCTGGCATTTCCTCCTCTTGTTTTACCTACTGCTAGGCAAAATTAGTTGTTGGTTGGTTTTTTGTTGTAACTAAAAATAGAGGCTCTGTCTGTCCGTCTGTCCCTCTCAAGCCCAGAGACAGCTTCTTGCGAGCAAATGGCATTTTGCTACATCCACAAATAAGCACTGATGGAAAAGCTCTGTGGCTTTCAGCATAAAATAAATATTCCTGCTGAATCCTCACCTCCCTTTGTCCCGCTGAAGGCTTTTTCAGCGTGTTTATTTTCCCTGAGCTCCGTGGTGCTCTTGAATACATATAAAGTATTACCGCTGACCATGGGGAATTTCAGCATGGCCCTTAATGGTGTGTTTGCAAAGAGCTGCCGAAGCCCCGGCACACCTGGGCATCAGTGCACTGGAGGCTCCGGCCGTTTTACGTTAGCACCTTGGTCTTGTGTCAGAAAATGTGTATTAAGATAAGAAAGAAGAAGAAAATATCAACCCTCTAGGAGCTCCACCAAACTAAACTCCAGATCCACGCTGCCATGGAAGCGAGCTGTTAAAATCCACATTGTACCTGGGTTAAATTGTCCTCTGTGTTTACCTCTGAACCTCATTAAGATTTGCAACGTTGGGATGTCATTGGTATAGTTTGTATTATGGTCATGTTGGGAAGCTCCTTAGCGTGGGGGAAACACATGGTGAGAAATAACCCCTGCAACCAAAGCACTTTTAGGGAGAAGGTATCATAGAATCATCAAATGTATTGGGTTGGAAGGGACATCTAAGGTCACCCTTAAAAAAAGGGGCACCCAGAGATGAAGTGATGTTCTCAAGGTTACCTTGACTGTCAGTGGCAGAGCATGGAGCTGAATCCTGAGACCCAGCACAAGGCCCTTTGTGCTGTTGTCTCCCTGTGCTGGGTTAGGAAACCTGCTAGATGCTTCTTTTTCGTTTAATGTGAGAGATAATCCAGCGATAAGGTGAGGAGGAGAGGAATCAAGCTCTTTTCTAGCCGGACTAGCATGCTCTGAGCCTGGCATCTGGTAGCAATAATTTATTTGCCGGTTTCCTTTCAGATTGCTTTGTTTTCCAGTCAGAGTTAAAATAATAAGAGTGAAATCTGGATAGCTTCTCAGCCTGGCTATTATGCAGGCAAGAGAGAGAACAAATGAAAACACCCCGTCAGTCTCCAAGACTGCAAACATGCACCGTGTGACCTGAAATTTCACGTTAAAACGATCTGTCTAGAGGGCTTCTCACCGAGGAGGCAAACAATAAAAGACAGTGGTCTCGTGTAACCTTCATGCATCCCAGCCCGATAACCACGGAGGCTCCAGAAGTGCAGCAACGGCCACGTCAGTTGGTTTGAGTTGCCAGGGAGGAGCAGGGGCTGTAAAGAAACCTTTCAAATACGCAGCAGTGGGGCTGTGTCAAGTTCTCCAAACAAGTAAGAGTGTCTTCCCTCTGCGGAAAATCCCCAATAATGTGGTTTTTTGGGGGGGTTGTGTGTGTGTTTGTTTTTCAAGACTGCCTTGCACAGTAGGCCAGGCAAGGCAGCCCATTTGGCTTCTCCATCCTTTGGTCCTCAGCAAGGTTGGGTCTGTATCTTCCTTAGGTGCCTCCTGTCTCCTTTGCCCATGAGGTGACCAAGTGTGCTCCCGTCTTCCTGGGTAGTTGATCTTGGATTGAAAGAGGTGTTGAAAGCAATGGGAGGAATCTCTTTATGAGGTGCTGGGTGGAGTGAGAAGCCTGGATGTTAGCTTAGATGTGAAACCTAATTTTTTGAAGACAAATGAGACATGAAGTGGGGTGTTCACCATTTACAGAAAAGCAGCTTGAGCCCTTCCCACCTTCCTGTCCTTGAAAGGTGGGTTTAAGATAATTCAAGTTTACGATGTTTCCCCCGCTGTCCCTGTGGGGTCCCAGCCCTTCCCTTTTTTTGGGCCTGAGCTGGCACAGTGCCGGCAGTGCCCATTACCCTTCCCGCAGCCAGCCCTCCTCTGCCGTGTTGAATAATTTATCTGCAGGAAACCCATATTGCCAAGGCCAACACGTGCCAATTCCCTGGGAAAACTGTCAAAAAAAAAGAAGACAAAAAAAGACAGAAAAAAGCCCTCTCCGCAATTCATTTTGGTTGGAGGCAGGCTCCCAGCGATCACACGCATTAGTCGTATTGTCGGTGTGCGCGGCGGCATCAGCTCCCTCGCTCAGCGCACGCCGGCGTTGAAAGGCTCATAAATGTAATGAAGTCCCTTTGACACCTGCTCCTCTCCCCACTTTAAACGTGAGCCATTGGCCCACAGGGAACCGGGGCTTTAAAAATAGAAATTATAGTAATTGTCTGCTGTGTTATTGGGAAGATTGTAATAAACGCGGAGCACAGCACCGCGGTGCTACGAGCTGAATGCTGACAGGACGTAGAAATTGCTCCAGGTTTTGATTTTATTTTTTTTCCTCTCCAATCTAACGAATCATATAAGTCATTGTGTGTTAACGCTACATTTCTGGAGGGTGGCAGTGGGAGGGTGAGAGGTGCTCGGGGAAATTTCATCCCTCCTCTTTGAGGCGCTTTCAGCTGTGGTGCCCCATTGACTGGGCATCCTCCATCCCCTCTCCCTGCCTGCCCAACAGCCTCCCTCCTTCCTTGCCACCCCAAAACCTTGGGGGAGGACAAGAGAGGCCCAAACCAATCAGTGCATCCTTTGAGGGTGATAGGTGAAGACCTCCAGCCCTTTCTGCTGGGGGAATGTGAGCAGCAACCATCAAGAAAGAGTGTTTCAAGTTGCACATGGGGATGTGGTGGCACATTCCATGTGTGCATTGTCCCCTCTGCCCATGGAGCTCTGCATGTGTGTCCCTGCTTCTTGACCAGGGGCAGCCACCACTTGTGTCCCTCAACCTTCTTTTGGGGGTGCCAGAGGATTAGCCGTGGAGCTTCCTCATTTTGGGATGGCAGAGTAGCTGGCTGCATCTCTCCAACTGGGACTTGTAGAGGATGCTCCAAGGGTAATTTGGTTTGACCACTTCAGCAACTTCATTGATAACTTCAGTGAAATTCCATTCCTATTATTCTGGCCATATCTTTTTGCTTTGCCATGGAGGTCCCCTGGTTTTGCTGCTCCCATCTCCAGGCACAAATGTGCTTTCAAAGCTCCCTCAGATGCCAGGGCACGGAGCCCGCGCTGCACCCCAGAGGTGGCTGCACTTCAGCCTTCTGCTACCTTGTGGCATGTTGTGATGTTTAATTAATATCAAGCACTTTGAAGTCCCTGATGTTACTTATTCATGCCCATATTCCCCGCAGACCCTCCTGTTTGATGTCCATGTTGCAGGGGTTATTTAGGTGCAACCCTCTTTGTGTCAAATTTAAGCAGAGAGGAGACCTTGCTCTTTAGGGCATGACATGAAAATTTGCCCTTCCCGGGCAGGAGATCAGCTCGGTTGCATATTCAGAGCTACTCACCTCAGTGCTTACAGTGCTTCTGTGGTGAAAATCCAGAGAAATCAGTTCTGCTTTTAAGTGATATCTCTGATAAGGCTGCTTTCCATCATGGGCCATCACATCTGTGGTACCCAACCAGCAGAGTCCTTGTTGCGTCCCAGGATGTGGAAGTTTAATTTAAGGTTGCTAAATTTGGGACATTGGGGGTTCAACAGTAAATCAGTGCAAGAAACCTGTGTCTCAAACACACGGGAAAGCTTTCGCTGCCACCCAGGTATCTACACAGAGCAACAACTACATGTGAGATTGTCCTTTAACGACAGTTTTCTTGTTATCTTTCAACAATTATCTTTTCTTTCCCTTCCAGATGAGTTTAGAAAATGACGATAAGAGAGCACGCACGCGATCGAAGTCTATCAGAGGTGAGCCGCTGGTTATCCCGCAGCGCGGGGATGTAGAGACCTGAGCTCCCTGCACTTTGCTTGTCCTAAATAGGCTTTGATTTTTCAGGTCTAGGCTTAATTCTTTAAGTTATGCTCACTGCTCCTCCCCCGCCAAGAATCACAGAATGGGAGGGGTTGGAAGTGACCTCTCGAGATCACCTAGTCCAACCCCACCAACATCTACCTGCAAAACTCCCAACCACAAACCTTTTCTGGTCCTTATAATGTTTAACCCTCATCCTCTACACCCCAGAAAAGAAACAATAAAACCAAAAAGCCCCTTTTCATGCTTTGCTTCAGGGGACTCGCAATCGCTGGAGCTTCAGATCAGCTCCTGGGGCTTTCATCATCCACACTCTGCCAGCGGCTTTGAAGCTGCACATCTGAGAGCGCCTGGCAGAAGTAGTGCGATGCTGGAGAAGCCAACGGGGCCGTCCCCCGGCAGGGACGTGAGGATGAATGACTTGTTAATGCAAAGCTTGATTGTTATTTATTTTCTGAGTTGCGGGGGGGTGGAAGTGCAGGTCCATCTTTGCTTTCTCCCTGGGAGAAGGTGAGGAGCTCTGATGCAGAGCACAAGGTGTCACCTCAGGGGCTCCTGTAGCCACGCGGGATGGTTACAGACCAGCCTCTCCATCTCGGTCCTTTCTGGTGGCCGTGGATTTGATGAATTGCAAAGGTGGCTGGAGGTGAGGAACGAATGGGGCTGGCTTAAAAAGTGTGATAACAGCAGCTTCACCCACACAGCCATGCCGGGCCACCTTCCTTTGTCCTCGGCCACCTTCCTCCTTGCTCTTCTTAGCATCTGCATCTTTTTAAAACCAAACCCAGATGCTGCCGATTTGTACTGACTCGAGCTGGGACATTTGGGTTTCGCTGCTTTGTTGCACGTACGTGGAGGTGCTCGCTCAGGCTGCTAATGAAAGCACCCTGATTCTATTCATTTCCTCACACTCTGCCTTCCCCACACTCCAATCTGTTTTTTTTTTTTTTACGTGAAAAGGTAATTTATTGCATACACCCTGGGACTTGCCTCCAGTTTGCTGAAGCTTGTGAGTCATCCCACCGGGAGCTGGATCCCAGGAAACCCAATTAGCTCAAACAAATTGAGCAAACGTGTTATGGTTTTTAGCCTGGGCAAACTTAGACTTGTGCTGTAGGGTTGTTTTGTTGGTTTTGTTTTTGTTTGTTTTTCCTCCTGATTATTTGGATTCCTGGCTGGCTGTAAGGTTTGAGCAGCGATGTGATGTATGTTGTTATTGTAAGCAGTGGGATCTCCTCTTATTCACAAGTGGGGAATAAGCCCTAAAACCCTAAAAACTATTGTTTACCCTAAAATCCAAGTGGCACATCCCCTGCTATGTGTCTGAGCATGGGCAGGGACTCCCACATCAGGCCGGGGTGACAAGAGGAGAGGAAAACCGTGCTTGATGGTGTTACAGATACAAGTGTGGCCATCACGGCAAACCAGCAGTGAGCTGTGCAAACAGTAACTGAGGAGCATATTTTAAGGGAAACATAGAGAAGAAGGCTTGAGAAAACTCAGTCTTTACTTGAAAGCATTTGAGTTATATGCGTGTAGATCCGTATAGCTCCATTGGCTTTAAAGCTCGTGTATTCCGAGAGAGGTAGTCCCTGATGCTGCAAACTTGTGTGCTTGAAACTAAGCACAGGCATGAGGATTTCCAAGGCAGGATTAGGATTTACTACAGGCTGTAAATGATGGCAGGATAGATTTGCCCTTTCTTTCCCACATGGGATGCCTAACGAGGCAATAGAAACCCAGGAAGGGATCTCGCAGGGAAGGGGGATGTCTTGGGGGGCAGGCTGTGTTTTTGACCTTGTATTTGTTTCCATTGCTGCATCCTGCCCCTTCACCCAGTGCCCACGGAGCTCATCGGCCAGGAGGTGAGGTAAGGACCCGGCTCCTCCTCAGTGCTGGGAGGGAGGGGAGGGCTCCATGCTGGAACTGGCTTGGGTGAAGCCCTGCAGCTCCTTGCAGGCTTGGGAACCTGGGTGAGGGGAGCAAACCCATGGGATTAAGAGGGTGGAGGTCTTGTGTGGGGGCTTATATTGATGGGCACCTTGTGGTGCCCAAAGCCTCGGGGCAGCACTTGACAACACACATTAGAGGAACTGCAGGAGTTAAAGGGATGAAAACACCATCTCTGGATGAATCCTATTAGACCAAAGACCCTCCAGCCCTCCTCTGTCCCGCCCGAGAAAACCCTGTTTTGTGTCACGGGATCATTAGGGACAACATCCTACTAACCAGAGTTTCCTTCCCATACATTTTACATCCTCTTGTTGCCCCCCCAATGCTGTTTCACAACACTTCTTGTGCCAGATGCCCCTCCTTTGGCCCTATGTCCCCTGTGGAGTCGCCGAGGTCCTCTTGTCACTCATTCAGCAGCACTGGCATGCGAACAGCAGCAGCCAAAAGAGCCAGAGCGAGCCTCTGCAGCCCTACAGAGCTTCTCATTATAAATAACAGCCTCCCCCAGCTCTAAGCTCCCTTTAAACCATGAACAAGGGCTTACGCAAGAGGTAGGAGTCTTTAACCTGGACAGGCGCTAATAGCAGGGGCTGCCTTTTCTAGCAGCCTCCGGTAGCAAGCCGCGTGTGTGTCAAAGAGTAATTGGACCTTAACCAGCCCAATTTCAGGGCATTTCTGCTCCTCCACTCTCCTATTACTCTGGAGAGCCGGGAGGAGTGAGCAGCGGGCAGGCCCCTTCTCCAACTTTTATTGCTGAACACTTGAGTGGAGGTGGTAATTGGAGCAGGTGACATATATAAGGGGCAGGACAGAGTGCTCCACAAAGCCATCTCTGCAGCTGTCACCTAATTGCCTGAATAACTGGACGATTAATTGACTAATTGGAAGCGGGGCATCGTCTGCATAACAATCAGAGGGTCTTTTGTCAAGCATATGAAGGCTGAGGAGCAGGGAGAGAGCAGGTTGGTGTGGTGGCTCTTGCGGGGAAGGTCTTTAATAGACCTCGAAGACCTTTTCCTCTTTTGGGACTCCTGCCAAAATACATGAAACCTCCCCAGAGGAGAGCGGGGATGGGAAAGCCCGGCCCAGAGCATCCCGAGCATCACCTCGGCACTGGTGCTTTTTAAAGGCATTAAATCGACACACCGAAGCCAGAGACATCCCAAATCATCACCTACTTTGGAAAACCTCGGTGCTGAACCATTTGGCTCTTTCCTACTTACTTTCTCCCGTAGGCTTCATTTCCCCACATCAAAAATGAGGGGTGTGTGCGGAGGGGATCAGCTTTAATTGATTCAGGAAAGCTTATAAAAGGCTGTAACATCTTCATCAGAGCTGCTCTTGTTTCTCACTGAATAAGGCCTTTTTCAGGCAAGTTGTCGGTAACATAAACACCGCTCTGTCTTTCGGCGTGCCGTCACTTCAAGCTTGTCTGGGGCCGCTCGGGACAGAGCAGCCTCAGTCATGACTGAGGGCAATTAAAATTAAATAGACTTTCAGCTCATCAGCAGAGGGAGCAGCGAAGCGGGGAGCTCCCTCTTCTGATCCCGCACGTTAGCGGGATGAGATTATATAGGACCTCGGGTGTTTTTGCTTGGGAAGAAAATGCCCCGCTGGCAGGCGAGCCCCCCACCAAGAGAAGCTGGGAGCCAGCCCCCAAGCCACGGTGTTGGAGAAGCCACAGCATCTCGAGTTGAAACCGAGCCATGAGCAAAGGGGACAGCAGGAAGGGAGGACTTGGCCTTGGAGGGGTCAGGAGGTGCAGCTTCCACCCATGCTTCATCTCAAAAGCCGTGTCCCCTTAGGGAATGTGCTGCCATCATTTGTCCTCTCAGCATTAGCTTTGCTAAGCTAAAGCAAGCCGGTTGCCCTGAAGGAAGAATTCCTACACTCCTGACCGTTCAGCAGCCCTTTCCTGTCCCAGTTTTGGGTTGGATTATACGTATTATATTCTTTCGACTTGTGCAGGATGTTGTGGGGAGCTGAGCCATTAATAACCCACCGGTGCACCCGGAGCTGCTGCATCCATTGGCAGACTCAGATCTCCCTGATCCTGAGCTTTCTGCAAGAGCTGAGCTCTCTGCTGAGAACAGACATTCTGAGTCCCTAAAGCCTGACTTGGCACTTGGTCCTCTTCGATGGTGTCCCGTGTCTTTTACTCCAAGAATAACAAGCCAGCCAGATCCCCTCCAGGCTGGCGATGCCTCCTCCCTTTGCGCTGTCATCAAGAGATTTCATTAGCGCTTCCCCCTTCCCCGGCTCAGGGTGATACGGTGCTAAATGAGGTTATTAATCCTACACGACTCCGGAATTCCTCAGATGTCAGGCAAGTCACTTGGGCATCCTATAATCAATGCCTTAATCTGGTTTTGCCACAAAATGTTTGCTTTAATGCTTCTTATCTGGAGCCCTTATAGCTCCTGGAGCTGGGACTAATTACCCCTTCAGGGGAGGCGTGTGGCCCTGCGCCGAGGGATGCCACAGCCCGTGGCAAAGGCTGTGAGTGCTGCCCAGAGCTCCCTGGAAGTCTTTAACTCATCCTTTCCTGCAGAGCAGCAGGAACAAATCCAGGGATTTGGAAGATCTGGTCACCTAAATCCCACCCGTTCACCCAAAAGCGAGGCACCGAGGATTTTCGTCCTGGTGATCTCCACCCAACATGGCCTGGCTAAAACTTCCTTGATCCATTCGCAGCCTGCTCTTTCAAAAAAGCCACCCATTTCTCACTGCAAGGAACCCCGGTTCCCTGATAAGCCATCAAATAATAATTTTTTAAAAAGCCCCTGTTTTTCTCCTGCACTGGCAAAAAAGCAAACTGAAGCGTGGCAGTGGGGAGCAGAGAGCAGTAGTTGTCTGCTTTTTAAAAAGCTTGCTCTTACACATGCAAATCTTTAATTAAACATAATCATAAAACTATAATGAACCGTTCATCTAATTAAATGGGGTGAGTCATTTCATTAATTTTTAGCAGACTGCAAGGCTGCTCTCCTGCCCTCCCCATGTGGAATTCAAAGGGACAAGCTGAACCGTTCGAGGGAAATTATCTTCCCTTTTGCGGTTGTTTTGTTCCTTGTGCACAAGACCTGTTTAACTGACCATAGTTTATACACTTCTAATTAAAAATGAATTCTCCGAGCCCTATTGCAGTTCTTGATGGTTGCTTCTTTCCCTCTCCAGCTGTCCAACCCCAGGCTGTAACGGCTCAGGACACATCCGTGGAAAGTATGCAAGGCACAGAAGGTGAGGCTGGGTCAGAGGTAGTGGGGATGGAAAAATGCCAGCAAAAAACCCAAGGACTGATGTTCACTGGAGAGAGGCTGGGTCAGAGCAGCAACCCAACTCATCTGCCCCAAATCTGCCTACCAAGGAGCCTCTTGCTGTCTCTCCATCAGTCCATGAGGGATCCAGGGGGATCTGCTTCACCAGGCTGACAGAAGAGCCCAAAGAACTTCCCATAGAATGCAAACCACAGCAGAAGTACCTGGTTCAGGTGCCTGGGGTTGATAGGAGCTATCAGCAGGTCCCACTTTGGTCTGCTGGGTGCATCCATGGATGGGGAGGGGAACTGAGAGCACACTGGTTGCCTTCAAGGCCATGCCAGCCTTAACTGATGGTTTTCATCACCCTGGAGTGGTGAAATCACAGCAGGAGGTGGACACGTCCCAGGGGCTTGTCCTGCATCCCCTGCCTGGCTTCATGGTGGCACTGGTGGCCATCCCCAACAGTGGTGCTGGGAGCTGTTGGTCCTGCTGCTCAACAGCTGCCCACGGGCCAGACTGCCGGAGTGAGCCCAGCACCCTTGTGCTGAAAGCTGCACAAAGTCAAGGTCTGAGAGTAGATCTTCTGGCTGTAAAGAGTTAAACCAGCTAAAAAATCAGAGCTGCTGGATGATATATTTTTTTTTTTTAGCATTTGTGTATTTGCCCCACTTGCCTTTGCCCAACTGGTTCAGATGCTGTAGCCATGCCGTTCTCACTGGGCAATGCCTCCTCTCTGCTCCTTGCTCCCATCTGCAGTTTACAAAGCTGCCCTCTAGCAAAGAAGAGGAAACTTCAGGATGCAGAGGCCGAACATCTGGTGTCGAAGAGAAAATCCCATCCGCTCAAGCTGGCCTTGGATGAAGGCTACAACGTGGACAGCGACGGCAGCGAGGAGGCCGAGGCGAAGGAGGAGTCCGGCTCCGAGGAGTCGGAGGGGACGTTGGAGGAGGACGAGGCGGAGGCGGTGGAGCAGGAGGAGACCCGGAGCCCCGAGCCGGCAGAAGGTGCTTTATCATTATTGATTGCAGAGCTGTGTTCTGAAGATGAAGGAAGGGCAGGGAGCGTTAATAACCAGGAGTTATAGCTCCTCTGAATTATGTACAGGATGGGTCCTTCAATTATTCCGATGGGTGGAAGCACAACGGGCGAAGCTCTGGTTAAGCTGAGAGGGGATACGCACAGATTGTCTCCAGTGTCTTAAAAAATGAGAGCTTTTCCGTCCGGAATGTTCCCCGGGGAAAGACCCACAGAAAGCAGAGAGGAGCTCAGATGGCAGCAGGGAAGGCAGCCGGGGTCCCTCATTGGTACCTTGAGGGGTTCAACTGGCTTCCCTGGGACAGGAGTCATCACCCTGGCCACATCCAGCCGCTCTCTGGGAGGAGAAGTGACAGCCCAACAAGCCGGGTGTCCAGCCGGGGTCCTGGCACCGTGTCGCTCCCCGGTTTGGAGCTCCTGCTTTGGGGAGCACTGAGAGCCAGGGCACCAGTTGGCAGCTGCAAGCATCTGAGCCCCCTGAAAGCTTCCACGTGGAAACCCCTTTTCTACCAGCCATTGCCAAATGCAATAAATGAGGCTGCTCCAGGGGTACAACAGCCAGGCTCTGGTTTCAATTAAGCTTAAGTAAGACAGAGAGATGTTTACGAGCTTATATAATTACTTTCTTTTCCTTCTTTTTTTTTTCTTTGTCTTTTACTCTTCTTTCTTTTTCTCCTCCTTTTTTTCCCCCCTTATTTTCCCCTTTTCCCCCCTTGTCTCTTTTTTCCCCCCTTGTCTCTTTTTTCCCTGCTTGTCTCTTTTTCCCCCCTTTTTCCCCTTGTCTCTTTTTTCCCTCTTTTCCCCACCTCGTCTCTTTTCTCCCCTTCTTCCCCCCCCCCTTTTTTTTTCCCCCTTGTCTCTTTTTCCCCCCTTTTTTTTTTACCCTTGTCTCTTTTTCCCCCCTTTTTTTCTTTTTCCCCCTTTTCCTCTCCCCCCTCAGAGAGAAGCCCAGCAAAATCGACCCATTATGGACAAAACACGGCAACAAGTACGTCTGGGCCCAGCAAGGCCAACTATAGCAGCTATCAAGAAATAATCGCCAACTCTCTCCTCAACCTAGGCCAAATAGCAGAGGAAACCCTCGCCATTGAAGGGCAGCTGCCTGAAGCTGAGCTGCAGGTCTCCAAGCCACCATCCAACGTTGTGCACTTGGTCCACGAGGATGCAGGAGAGGAGTTGGTGGAGGAGGAGTGCGACAAGGAGATCATCATCCAGACGGAGGATGCGGAGGAGGTCATTGAGGTCACCAGCGAACGCAGCAGCGAGTTGTGTCCGGAGCACCGGGACGATGCGAACTGCGAGGAGTCCTGCAAACTGGAAAAGGCTGAGGCAGAAGAGGAGGATGAGGATGAGGAGGAGGATGAGGAAGACGAGGAGGAGGAAGAGGAAGATGAAGAAGAGGAGGAGGAAGAGGAAGAAGAAGAGGAGGATGAAGAAGAGGAGGAGATGGCTCCTGAAGTGATTTGTGAAGAAGCTCCTCACACTTCTCAGGACACCCAGAAAAGCCACTGTGAAGGGCAGTTCAGCCCAAAGCCCGAGTACTCGGTCATCGTGGAGGTCCGCTCGGATGACGACAAGGACGATGACGCCCGCTCCCAGAAATCAGCGGTGACTGACGAGTCAGAGATGTACGACATGATGACGAGGGGGAACCTGGGGCTGCTGGAACAAGCCATCGCGCTGAAAGCCGAGCAGGTGAAAATAGTGCGGGAGCCCAGCCGGCTGCCAGGAGAGCATGTGAAGCACTTCCAGGTGGACGAGAAACAGAGCAAACCTCTGGACAGCATCCGAAAGAGCTACTATGGCAAAGGTAGGGGGACCAGCCTTCGTGTGTCTCCTTCCTTCCCATCCCCAGTGACAAAGCTGAACTCATCCAGCTCAGCACCCCATGAAAACTTTACTGCTGGGGAGTTTCACAGCCTACAGAGGGAATTTAGCCACAAATCCTCGTTGCCCCAAGGGATGCGGACATCCCAGAACATTCACAGTAGTGAATGCATGAAATGATGGTGTCTTCTACCTCTCAGCAGGACAACTGCCTGCCTGAATGGCCTGTTGGCCTTGAAAATCTTTGCCTGCGCAGTAAAAATCCAAGTGGGTTTCAAAGTAGCGGTGAGAGTCCGGCCACAGCAACACAAGGGACATGGCAGGGGCTGCAGAGTCCCCCGGGTGCTGAGCCAGGCTCCCTGCTGGCTCGCTTCATGCTCCTTGGGCAGGTTAGCTACTCAAATTGCTTTGCTTATTTTACTTTTTGAAATTCCAGTGTTACAAGTCCACCTTCAGGGGAAAAAAACCCAAACCCTCCAAATTCAAAGGTTTCTCCCTGTTTGACTGGAAAAGCGGTGTGAAGCATCCTCAGCAGTTTTTCTCTCTTTTCTATGTCTTCCCCTCTAAATCCACTAACCTGCTTCTCCATGATCCCTAGATCCCTCAAGACCTGAGAAGCGAGAAATCAAATGTCCAACCCCTGGCTGCGATGGGACCGGCCACGTCACGGGACTCTACCCTCACCACCGCAGCCTCTCTGGTTGTCCGCACAAAGACAGGATCCCTCCCGAGAGTGAGTACATGGTGGGATAACAAGGGTTGCTTAAATTTGTCTGAAGCCTTATTTCCCAGGGGGGATTTCCCACCCGATGGGTAGAGCTGTCTTGAGGGCAATGGGCACTCCAAGTTGTCCCAAATGATGTGGATTTTATGATGGAGCCTCTAGCACAAGCCTGGCCTTAATCCTCTGGGTGTAACAGAGTTTCTGGCATGGGATGGTGCTTTTCCAAGTTGTTGTGGGATGTTTCTATCCTTGGAAGTGCTACCACTCTTCACGGGAAGGTTCTGAGGACGTCATACCCTTCTTAAAGATTTGTAGCACCATCCTGTGGAGAATGAGGTCCCTTCTCTGAAAATCAAAGAGAGGCTTTAAAAATGACTGTCAGCCTCCAGAGGTGTGTGAAGCAGCTCCCATCATTACACTGAAGGTCTCCTGTTTTTCCCTGTTTGGGATATCACGTTGGGAAGAAGGGGAAATTGTTCTTCCTTGCTGGCCAAAGGCATTGCCGTGCGGCAAAGGAGAGGAGTGACCCGAGATGCACAGGGTAATTGAACCTCTTCCTATGTTCTCTCCACTATAACATTCACAAGGTGCTCTACCAAGATTCCTCTATCCCACAGAAAATAGTTATCATCATCATAACGGGTTTTTATATGTATATGCAGAGCAACAGATTTTATTTCCACTTCTCTACCAGCATCCTAGATAGCTTCCCCCGTACGTACTTATAAAAATCAATGTTGTACGTTTATGATAATGGCAGAATAGACCTAAAAAAAAAAAAAGGAGCTTTTCCTTATCAGTAATTTCAAAGGTTGCAGACCTGCCGTAAACACAGAACTGCAGGAAACAAGGCAAAAGTACAGCTATCTTCACGAATGCAAGACAAAAATATTAATAAATAACTCACGCAAGCTGGCTGCTTTAGAAAAGCTTGCAAATAAAATTATTTCCTTTAATTTTAAGGTCAGCGCTGCAGGAAGCAATAATCCTCAAGATTAAAATTTAAAAAAAAAAAATTTAAAAAAAAATCAAACAAAGACTAGTCCTAAGGATAAAAGCAGAGACACAAATTCAATCACTTAAAACTACCTGAAATTGGGAGACGTGGCTCTGGAATGGTGGTGGATGGGGGGAACTGGATTGCAATCAGCAATGGAGGAGAGAGCCCAAGCTGTGTGCAGAGATGCTAATCTAGTGCTGACCTGAGCTCCGCTGCCTTGTAAAGCTTGTTTGAGGTTTTTTTTTTGTCTCTACACAGATGAATTCTAATGACAGCATTTCACATTCCCTGATTTCTAGGAAACCAGCGTACAAGACTTGATTTTGTCTTTTTTTTTTTTTCTTCTTCTTCTTCCTCTGATTTTTATCAAGTTGTTTTTGCTTCCCTTCCCCTCTCCCCTTCCCCTTCTCGCTCCGAAGTCTTGGCGATGCACGAGAACGTGTTGAAATGCCCCACTCCCGGCTGCACAGGACAGGGTCACGTCAACAGCAATCGCAACACGCACAGGAGGTACCAGCTTTGACTTCTCCTCCATAACGGCCGGGGCAAGGATGGCAGCAGGGCGACCACCACCCAAAGCCTTGGTTTTACTACTGCACGGAGACATGGTGCGGCTAAGGCGGGCAAAGCAAGGATGATCCTGGGACAAAGAATAATATGGGAAAGCACGACAGGGCAGTGATTTCTGGCAGGGCAACAGGGCAGAGCAAAGCTTCCAGGCTTGCAGGTGGGACTATGGAAGGGTAGATGCTGGTGGAGGATTGTGGACGAGGTGTTTGGCACTAGGGAAGCACATGGTGCCCAGTGAGGCTGGCTGGAGGGGGATGTTTGTGTTTGGTGGTGTGGCACTGTGCAGGATTTCTAGGAATTTCCACAAAATTTAGGCTGAAGTAATTGATGAGCTGGGAATTTAGGTCCTCTTGCTGTAGGACCTCAGCCCAGGTGTGGTCAGGAGAGAGTAGGAGTGCACTTTGGGACCTGTAATTATACCCCATGCTCAGGCTTCAGTTAAACACGAGCACTTTTCCAAATGGGAAGGCTGCAAGGGGAGGGGATGGTGCACTTAAAAGCTAGACACCTTCCAGAAAGCCAGACCAGCTTGTGCTACAGGGATGCGCTCGTGAATTTATGATTTACCATTCATTGCGCTTGAGCTTAACTGGCTCTGCGAATGTCGATGTGTTTGCAGATGTGAGGTGAGTTTGTGTCGTTACTCGCTCAGCCATGGAGGAAGCCGGTAGGATGCTTTCATAGAGGAAATTTAGGGAAATCTGCTTGGTTAATTGAGAAGCTCGGCTCAGTGCAGGCAGCAAACGATGGCAGTGAGATGGAGGTGATCCACTGGTGTCAGCGGGTTATGGGACGAGCGTGGGCACAGCGGTTTGGGCTGAGACCTGGTAGGGTTGGAGCTGAATTTCACGTGAAGCTGGGCTGGGCTTCCCTTGGTGCTGGCTGCTCTGGTGATGAAGGTGCCTGTAATTTCTTGGGGGTGGCCAGTAGCACGCGGGCTCTGCTTGGGGAGGGTTTTACCTTCTCTGAGCAATCGGTGTAAGAGCCGAGCTGTCCCAAAGAGGCAGAGCCATGCTCACACATAGGACATGCGTGAGCAAAGGCCATCACAGCCCCCGACCTCCCCCGGGCACGGCGCGCTGGCAGCTGTGCACATCTGACGTGTGAACACTTCCCCGCATGTGCCCCTCAGAAGGCTCCCTTCAAACAGCCCCTGCAAAAGATCCAAATAAATGCAAATCAAAAATGGCATTTAAGCACTGAAACCACTCCAAGAAACCAGCCCATCCCCTTCTGCCCCTGCTGTGCTCAGCCCCTGGGGAGCTGCCTCCTTGATCCACCTCCAAGCCCTGGGGATGCGCCGGGGTTCATCCTGGACGGATTTGGCACTTGATGTTTGGCTACTTTGCTGCTCGCCCGGTCTAAAACTAAGCCAGGATAATGATAATCAAAACCACTTTAAAAGCAAGCACTTTTCTCATGGGCCCAGTGCAGCTCTGGGTCCTTGAGATGAAGATTTTCATGCTCGTCCCTCATGCTTGGTTTCCTTCTCTCTTTTCTCTTTTCTTCTTTCAAACCAAAAAAACCCTCCCACAGTTTATCTGGGTGCCCCATTGCTGCTGCTGAGAAATTAGCCAAATCGCATGAAAAGCAACAAACCCAGTCTGGTGATCCTTCCAAGACCAGCTCCAATTCTGACCGGATACTCAGGTACACGGCTCGGCGAAGCCCAGCACCATGAAACCCTCCCCTGGATTATCCCCCTGTTCCACGCTCGCAAGAGCAGCTCTCACAGCTCCCTCCCTGGATCCTGATACTGCTGAGTCCCGTTATTATTGCTCATAGGTCTCGCCAAGGTGGGGAGATATTTAATTGATGATCCCAGGGAGGGCATTGAGGACAATGAATTGCTTCTGTAGCATCAATTAATGCAGAGGCTACAGGCCAAAGGGTTTTACCAGTGCAGCAGAAGGCATTCGTGCCGATTGCTCTGCAATGCAAACTGCCAGCGAATGATGGCTATTATATTAGCATTATAAGTAGGGTGGGCTCGGAGAAGGGGGGAGGAGGAGATTCCGGCTCTGTATAAATCACTCGATGGCAATTTTGCCTAAGTCCACCCGCTTTTCCTCCTTAGCCCGCACGGTTCAGAGGAGAGAAACCTGCCATTCATTTCCAAACTCGTTGCATTTATTTTGTTATTTCGCCCGTCTCTGTCTCCCCCGGAGGAGGGGCTGTCTCACATTAATGATGTCCCTGAGAGATGCTGGCTTCCGTAGCTGATGTGATTCATGAGGCTACAGATGGGTTGTAATACGGGTAGTTATTCTGCAACGAGAGCAGGGTAAAACCGCCCCACAAGCCCCGAGCAGCACTCCCGCCAAGGCGTTGAGGTCTGATTAATTTATTTATTTGCTCCCCAGGACTGCTGAGCACCCTGGTGCACCAGCACTCCGCACTTTGGAAAGGCCATTTAGGGCGATTACTTATTTATTTGCAGCGTGCCGGGCACAGAGCACTCTTAGAGCATCGTGAGGATGGTTTGTGCTCCAAGGAGCTCCTGCTCCGAGGACTCACTGGTGGAAAGAGGTCACGGGAAGGAGAATAACAATAGGCCATTTATATACAATTTATATGCAAGACAAATTGATTCATGATAGGCAGCCCAGCAGAAGTGGGTCTGTAAGAGGGACGCTGCAGGCACTGGTGCCTTGGCAATGAAACTCCAGCAAGGAGTGGAGCTAAGCTGGGGTCCTCAGGCTTTTGTGTGCCATTTTGTGCCATGGGTCCCATAAATGAGCGATGCCCAAGTGTCAACTGCTGTTGGAAAATGCTGCCACGTCACGGCAGCCTGAAAGGATATTGTTCTGGGTGAGATCGACACCTTGGTGTTTTGCCTAGAAATAGAAAAAGGCAAAAAAGGGGGAAAAGTAAAAAAGGAATCTAAGAGACCCAAACCAGATGCGGAGGGAGAGCAAAAGGGCTGTCGCTGCCTCCTCTTCCCCCGTAGCCCCTCGGGGACAAGGTGCAGCTACGCGTCCCCATCATGTCTGGTCCCCTCCTAACACCCATCTCGTCGCGGGAAAGAGAAATCACTGTTGCTCCTTGTTTCATCCTCAGGCCTATGTGCTTTGTGAAGCAACTGGAGATCCCTCAGTATGGAAGCTACCGACCCAACATGGTCCCAGCAACCCCCCGGGCCAACCTGGCCAAGGAGCTGGAGAAGTACTCCAAGGTCACCTTCGATTATGCAAGTTTTGATGCTCAGGTTTTTGGCAAACGCATGCTTGCCCCAAAGATTCAGACTAGCGAAACCTCACCTAAAGCCTTTAAATGTAAGTTGGGAGCAGGGATGGGCTGGGTTTTGCATTTTCTGCCTTTCTCAGCGTATCACGAGGCTCTTGGGATCGTGGCCTTGGGGTGATGGGAGAGTCTTGGGGCTGAGCTGCTGGATCCCTCCTTCTGCTGAGGAGCAGGGGGAGAAATGGGGATGGGGAGGCTGAGATGGATCCCACCTCTGATGGAGAGAGGAGCCCGTGGCTGCCAGGAAAACTTTGCTTTGGGGAGAGTCGCTTTGGCTTTGGGAAGAATTGCATCAAGCCGTGAGAACATTAATCTGAGCGATGTCTCTAGGTGGGATAAGTTACAGAGTTGTCCTCACTCGGTCCCCGTTGCTTTGGAGTTCATATCTATTGATCTGTCTTTCCTCATCCAGCTAAATGGATTGCAGTTTTCTTCTCTTCCATCTTATATATGACCCACTCCACCCATTTGTCTTCTCTGCCGTGCTCTGCTCTCCAGCTCTGCTACCTATCGATCACCCACCCACCCTATCTCCCAGCTCTTTCCTAGCACAGCCACCCACCTCCGCTCTGTGCCGAGGACCTTGCGCTGGTCCCAATGCTGTGGGTGAAAACAAAACGGCAAATAAACCCCCAGGGGTGGGCTGGCAGGGACAGGGGGGGAAGCCGCAAACTGATGTTCACCCCCCCCCCCCCCTTCCCTTTGACATCAAACGTGCACCTGAAGACATCTTTTTGAGGGGAAAAGAAAAAAAAAAAGATTTAGGAGCTCAGTTTGCAGAAGTCAGCAGCCTCAAGAGGGTTTTCTGTCTGGCTAATCCCACTCCCACAATCCTGGTTAATCCTGATGCAGCTGCTCTCGAAAAAGTGCTCGTACTTGAAAGCATCCCGGTTGTTGCACTACAATGGAAGCGCCCTTTATTACAGCACTAAATCTGTACCGGATCAGACAATGAAATTGGATGGAGGCCAGAGAGCACAACTGCCACTGTCATCCTGGGTTAGGGCTGATGGAAAAGTAATTTGTTTCCCAGCACAAGTGATTCTCTTGCTGAATAGATTGTGTTATTTGCAATATTAGCGAAGAATTTTCAGGGTAATTGTACTGACAAAAATAATTCCAGCAGACCCACTAGGATAATCCTTTCTATTTTTTTTTTTTTTTCTCATCACTTATTTTACTAATTTGCTGATTGCGAGTCTATTAGCGGTAGAAATACTTACGAAATGGAAAAGCATCGCTGAGCCTACGGTGTGAAATTGAAACTGGCATCTCACGAGCCTGGATAGTGTCAGGTTGGGCTGGCAAATACCCGCACCCCCGCTGCAAAGACATGGATTAAACCGGACTCGAAAACAAGCAGCCGTACACAAGAATAACCATGTGGGCAAACCTCCAATGAGTTAATCAAGGCGACAAGATGAATATGATTGCCAATCATAGCAGGGAAATCTGTTCCTTTCACTGGGAACTTATTTTAAAGAGATCTTCATCCAAAGGGATTTATATTCCCCTGCCTGTGTGTGCGTAACTCCCATTAATGTCAATAGGCATTATATACGCACACAAGGAGGAAGAAAGCCGTCCTCAGGAAGATTAGCATTTTATAGTGCCTTATATTACGAGTTTGTAATGGGAATAATGAAATCGCTTTGCTCCGTAGCCCCATCAACCAAGGTTGTCTTGCTGCTTCACCATAATCGGGCCAAAGCTTATGAGTCTTCCCTGGGTGAGGCTCCTACTGAAGGGGTGGATTTTTTCCCCCAAGAAAAGTACATAGTGAATTAAGAACTTGAAGGTTTTGCTAATTAATCTGGAGTACAGACCTGTGGCTGTTCAAAAGCAGATGATCCCCTTTGCACCCATGGAAACTACTGACTTCAGAGGGTCTCTGTGTGGATCAGGGCCCTCCAAAATGGGACCAGGTTAAAAATTAGGGCAAAATGTCTTTCCCAAAAGGGTTGTGAAGGGCTGGCCCTGGACAGTGGTGGAGTTCCCATCCCTGAAGGGGTTTCCAAGCCGTGGAGATGTGGTGCTGAGGGTCAGGGGTTAGTGGTGCCCTGGCAGGGATGGGGGAAGGGTTGGACTCAATCTTAAAGGTCTCTTCCAAGCAAAACGTCTCTATGATTCTCCAAGTCTTACTATGGGTTAACCCTGTGAAATAAGCTTTCCTTTCATGGTGTAGAGAGAAATTGCATCTCCAGGATTGCGCTGTTGCATGCTGTCACGGCAACTGCGGAGTCGTGGCCATGTGCGGTTGTGTAATAAATCCTGTTATTCAGGCATATTTAAATGATATGTCAGCCGTCAAAAAAGCCATATTTCACTGGTGTAATCATTGGAAGCTCCTATTTCATGGCCATGGTTTTGCTATTAGTGTAACTTTTTTTAATTGTAACTTTTCAAACGTACTACAAGAAACCTCCCCATAATTCAGCTCTGCAGATAAGTTATGAACATACAAAGAACAATCAAAAAAAGAGCCAGGAAGCTTCTCTAAGCTTTCTCCTTGAACCACATCCACTGAGGAGTGGCTTTAATGAAGAAAAGCATTTATGTTCGGGGGACTCGATGGCAGAGTGAATGAAGTTTTCACACCAAGAAACCATTCACAGAACCATAGAACGGTTTGGGCTGGAAATGACCTTAAAGATCATCTTGTTCCAACCCCTCTGCCATGGCAGAGACACCTTCAACTAGACCAGGTTGCTCAAAGCCCCATCCAGCCTGGCCTTGGACACCTCCAGGGATGGGCCATTGCCCAGGTTGCAGCCAGCACTTCTCCTATTGGCTATCCCAGCCCATGGATTGGTGATAACCACCGGAACTGCTAATTCTTTCCCTGTGTCAGACTGACTTAACCTCTCCCCTCTGCCTGTGCCCGTTGTACATTAGCCTTGTGTTGTTCCTTCTCTTTTTATTGCAGCCAAACCTTTTCCAAAGGCCTCTTCCCCCAGCCACAGCCCCTCCAGCAGTTACGTGAAGAGCACTTCATCTTCCTCCACAGGCTTCGACTACTCCCACGACGCCGAGGCTGCGCACATGGCTGCCACTGCCATCCTCAACCTCTCCACCCGCTGCTGGGAAATGCCGGAGAATCTCAGCACCAAGCAGCAAGAGGCCCCCGGCAAGGTGAGCTCAGCATGCCCGAGGACCACTGCTCCAGCACGCAGCAGAGTGGGTTACAACATCAAGTTTGGGGTGGAAGAAAGAGTTTGCTTCATTTTTTCCCTCTCCCTTTCCTTTAAATTTTTTAATATGGGAATGCAGAGACTCATCATGTGTCACCCTCTTGCTCCCCGCTTTGGGTGATGCAGTTTGGAGGAGGTGATCTTGGCTCTTAGTGTGTTATGGAGATGCATCGTGGTTCAAATTACCCATCTAAGATGAGCGTCGTTCCCAAGCAGAGCCTCAGAGATGGTTTCGCTTGCTCACTGGTCTGTATCTGATGCCATTTGAGATTCCCCTGTTGTGTCCAGGCTGAACTCCAGCTATTTTTCAGAGGAACACAGGTTTTCCAGAAGTCCTCTGTTGCACCCCCAGCCTTGGGCAGATGTCTTAGATACCATGGGGCATCTTAAATGGCACTAGATTGCTGAGTGCAAGCAACTGAGTCAAAATGCCACATTGCTGGTAGTACAAGGGTGCGTTTACAGGGCATGTTTCTGGAATATTTATGGAAGAGCCATTCCCAGTTCCCAGGGAATTGTTGACAGCTGCTAACGTTGGGCATGTTTCCAACCTTTCAGTCCATGGACATTGAGGTGGATGAAAATGGGACTCTGGACTTGAGTATGAACAAGCACCGCAAACGGGAGAGCACCTTTCCCAGCAGCAGCAGCTGCAGCAGTAGTCCCAGCATGAAGTCCCCAGATGTGTCCCAGCGCCAAAACAGCACCAGTGCCACAAGCAGCACCATGACCTCCCCCCAGTCCAGCCAGACCTCCCGCCAGGATGAATGGGATGGGCCCATTGACTACACTAAACCAAACCGTCAGCGGGAAGAGGAGCCAGAAGAGGTGAGTGGTGACTCTTGATGCTTGAATGGTGCCTGAGGGGTGGTGAGACACTGGCACAGGTTGCCCGGGGAGGTTGTAGATGCTCCATTACTGGATGTATTCAAGACCAGGTTGGATGGGGCCTTGATTAGCCTGGTCTAGCGGGAGGTGTCCCTGCCCATGGCAGAGGAGTTGGAACTAGATGTTCTTTAAGGTTGCTTCCAACTGAAACCATTCTATGAATAACACCTCGTGGGGCATTGACAGCTATGTCTGCTTGCACAGTTGTCATATTATCCCCCAGAATCCCTGGTTTGCCCTTTGAGCCCAGGAGATAAATATTACTTGCTTTGTCAGTGCTACCAGACATCAGCTATGGACAATCAGGCAGGAGGCAGATGCCCTTGGATCTGTTGGGCTGCTTTTGCCAAGGAAGAACCCACCACTTGCGCTGATCCTGAATCTGCAGTGCCTTCTTCACTGTAAATCCTTTGAGCTCATTGACACCAGCAGTGCTCCTGGTGATGTTCCCCAGGATGATACTCATCTGCTATTAGCAGATATGGCTGTGTGCCACTAACATTGATCCTGCTGGTGGGGGAACCCATCCATTACCATCTGGCCGGGATGAGCATCTGAAGTGCTGGGGTCCAAGTTGTGGGCCCCAAGTTGGAGTTGACCTGTAGATGAGTCACAACCCAGCAGAAGGTTTTGTTGTTTCTGTTGGCTTCATGTTCCAGAGGCAGAACCTGGCCCACCTGT
>JAVSBS010022788.1:0-36967 GCA_033124195.1 Coracias cyanogaster | reverse complement strand
CTAGAAATGTAACTGAGATATCTGATTTAGAAGTGCAGCCACTGTAGTCTTCTTATGTGGTCAGAGGAAAGACAGCTACAGGTGTAAAAGGCAATTTACCCTGCAGTTGATCAAAAATTGAATTACTTTATGAAGACAGCTAGCTTTTTTCATCAGTTACGTAAAAAATCTGGAGGGACTTTACTTCCAATATTCAGTTAAATGCTTAAATAAAATAAGATGAAGGCATCCCTGAATGGGGCAAGAAAAGGTATCCAGTAACAGAGATTCATAAAGGAAAAAGTGGTGACAGGTCATCTGAAATCCCACCTTTCTTCTCAGTTTTGCTGCCTACCTTGCAAGTCCCCCCACTGTGAGGCTGGGATTCATGGAGCAGCGCTTTTCCCCGCCCTTCCCTTCTTTGTGAATGGCAGGTTTACTGTCATCTCTTCAAACTAATTTGGGAGTGGTCATAGTTTAAAGGGGTTAGAGTTGCTGGTGAGTAATAGAGTCTAGAGCATTTGTGTCCTCAGGAACTTCAGTCTCAAATCTTCCAGCTAAATGGCATGCTTCCTGACCAAAAAGCACCCCTTTGTGAAGACTTTTTGACAAAACATTTCCAGTGTGATGTGTGAGGCATATTCACCCTACAGTCTGAGTTAAAAGGTGATCCTTATGGTATTGAACTGGGCTGAGATTTTACATATGCCTGACATAATACTTCCTCTCAGTCTTATAATCTGAGATGAGGGGAAAAAAAAGTTAAAATATTAACATTCTCTCCTATTGCCATTCTTTAAAGTGAATTAAAACTTTCCCTTGATTAATCCCATTTTTAAGGTTTGCAGGGTTGGGAAAGTAAGGGAGGAGAACAAAATGTGAAGTGAGTCTATAAAAATAAACCTTTTGGGTTACTTCCTTGTTTCATCTTTTCAAGATTTATCTTTCAATTTGCAGGGATGCACAACACTGATTAGACTCACTCATTTACCCTCATGAAAAATATACTTAAGAAGCAGAATTATAGCAGAGCTGCATGTATTGAGGAAGACAGAAGATTATATACATAAAGATGTTTGGAGGTAGAGTGTTAGGCTGAGCTTTATCTTCTTTAATAGTGATTCAGAGATACAAAAAACCCAATGATACACTGTTCTTAAGACTTATTTATCTTTTCCACATAATTACTTTTTTTGCTCTTTCAATGAGAATTAAGAGTGTTCTTTCTTTTTGTCTTCTGCTCCTGTCACTTTGAGTTGCTGAAAGGTGCCAGACTGACTGTGCTGGAGATTAAAATCCTCTAATCACCTGCCAAACAGGTTATGTGCGGACAACAGACATGTAAGCTTCCTTATGCCACCTTGCCAGTGCATGCAACCAAGTTGTCGAGGCCTAAGAGAGAGCCTGCCAGTCTTTCTGAGTGAAAGAAAAGCACAAGATCAGATCTGCACCTAGTGAAAACTGATATTGCTCTGAATAGCTGTGCAGCTTTAAGCTCTGTATCTTTGATTTGATCTAGATATTTGGGGGAACAAATAATCAGCTCTTTGTAAAAATGATTGGTTATTTCCAAGTAGAAAATTGACTGATACCACTTCAATGTATTAGGTTGTAGATAGTCGTACTGTATTTGCTTAAATATTAATGCAGCATGTCTCTAACATTTGAATTTGAAGTACCTTCCATTTTTTATCAGTCTCTGTAAAATAGTACTTCCTTAAATTCTTCTTACGTATATTCCCACTTTACTTAAACCTAAATCCTCTAGTTCTGGTGTCTTCAACAAACTCAAATAGATCATCAAGCTTAATTTTATAATAATCTTCAGCTAGTTTAAATACCTCAGTCATGTCGCCTCTTAATCATCTTTATTATTCTTCCAAGACTAAGTAATTCTCTCCTCATGCGTAAACTC
This sequence comes from Coracias cyanogaster, assembly GCA_033124195.1. Lineage (NCBI taxonomy): Eukaryota > Metazoa > Chordata > Aves > Coraciiformes > Coraciidae > Coracias > Coracias cyanogaster. Next base: position 35,073 of record JAVSBS010022788.1, on the reverse strand, counting down.
TTCCATTCTATTTATCAACTCAGTTTCTCTGCACTCTGCTGTCTTAGTTTCTATTTTCCTTTATGTACATTGACCTTATCTAAGCAGCGTGGGCCAAATTATGATCTCAGCCACAGCGCTCTAAATTCAGAGGAACTGACTTCAGTGACTCTGGTTTTGATTTGATGTCATTGGATTTACTTCAGATTTACTCTGCTGTAACTAAGCTCACAATCTAGCATTACAGTGTTTAAAACTTGAATCTCAAAATACCTTTGTGTTTTTGTTCTACACTCTCCTTTGGGCCCAGTTAGCATTCTTTTTACCCCTTTAAAAAAAAGTAATATGGAAAATTTAAGTGGAGGGGCCATTTTTACTTCTTTTCTACTTTATTTGATGCTATTCAGTTCTTGAAATCTCTGCTAGTAAACGACCACTTAAAGTAGTGTGAACATCAGAAGAAGCTTAGCCAGCAGGTCAAAGAAAATGATTCACCCCTTCTACTCCACTCTTGTGAGACCCTACCTGGAGTACAGCATCCAGCACTGAAGCCCCAAACACAAGGATATGACCCTATTGGAATGGGTCTAGAGGATGACTATGAAGACGATCAGAGGGCTGGAACACTTCTCCTAAGAGGACAGGCTGAGATGGTTGGAGTTTTCAGCCTGGAGAAGAGAAGGCTCCAGGGAGACGTTATTGCAGCATTCCAGTATCTGAAGGCTTCCTACAAGAAAGATGGAGAGTGACTTTTTACCAGGGCTTGTAGTGATAGGATGAGGGCTAATGGTTTTAAACTAGAGGGTAGATTTAGATTAGAAATTAGGAAAAAGCTCTTCAATATAAGGGTGGTGAGACACTGGAACAAGTTGCTCAGGGAAGTTGTGGATGCTCCATCCCTAGATGCGTTCAAGACTAGGTTGCATGGGGCTTTGAGCAACCTGGTCTAGTGGTTGATGTCCCTGTCCATGGCAGGGGAGTTGGAATTAGGTTATCTTTAAGGTCCCTTCCAACCCAAACCATTCTATGATTATATGTTGTGTGAAAATTCATTTCTTTTTGTGTGCTGTGAGGCTTTCATTCCAAGTTTTCACAAAAAACTCTCAAGAATGAAGGACCATCACAAATTCCAATGCCTCTTCTTTTACCTAAACAGATTTTCTGGGATTTCTTTCCTTTCATGTAGATATATATCAGCCCGCTTTATCCTAGAATGCCCCAAACTCGTAAAAGCAATCCAGGACAGATTTGTTATCATACAATTTTCAGTTATTATACTACTGGTGAGTGGGTTTAGGAATTAAAAACTAGAATATAGTGGAAAGAAATCTAATTTTGGAAGACTATAGCTGTGTCAGGACATTATGTGATTTGGATTTAATGTAAATATGAAGAATCTGTTTTAAGTCCATCCTCTTTTAACAACCATATCTACTATGCGAATCACCACAACCTTCACAGAGGGGTGAAGAGACTCTAATATGTTTATATGATCATTTTTTGAATGGCAAAAGGAATTTACAGGAAATTGAAATGGTAACATACAGCAAGTTTTCACTAAGGCAGAATCTCAACTGAAAAAATAGAACAGCAAATATTGGTTATGCAAGAAGATTCATTCCTAGAATTTTCTGGAGTTTTTAAGAAGAAATAATTTTTAAAATATTATCTACTCTTTCCATATTGTCTTCCCATCTAACTATTTGATGGTACTAGCCTGTTGAAGCAGCTCCTTGTTAGGTTTGGTAGCCCTGCTCTTTACTCTCTACTGAGTTCTTCCTATGCAGTAGGAAGCTAAGAGCTTACTTCATCTCAGTTTGTTCCCCAAAGGTAAGCAGAGTATTTCCTTCATAGAGCTGTGTACTGGAATAGAGCATAACCTCTGGAAGAAGTTCAGAATAAAACCAAGAACCCTGCTTATACTGGCATTACAGGATTACCCACGTGTCTAGGGTCTGCTAAGAGAGACATAGAGCTTGTGAGGGTCCTGAGAGAGCTCACGCTTTAGATCCAGTTACTTTACTAATGGCTGAAATGGATTAAAACATTTCTTCCTGCATTCTCTCCAGATTATTGCCCCTCTCAAGAGTTTACCTCTCATGGGACAGGGCTGGCAGAACAAACTACAGAAAAAGACCTCACTGACCTGAAGGTGAAAGCTACTGTGCTAACCACTGCCTGAGATAAACTCACTGATTTGGGTGGGGTGCTGACAAATATGCATAATGATCAGTTTCACCAAGGAAATAGTGGGAGCAGTCACTGGCAGCTGATGAATGTGGTTACACAGCTGGGTATGAGACTGCCCATGAGAAACCAGGTCCTGCTGCTCTTTTCCGTCAAAACCTGCTCTAAACACTGAAATCCTGCTCTATACTCCTGAGAAATCAGGCCTTTCCAGATAGGCTGATTTTACGTCTATATATTCTTTCACCTCAGAGAGCCACAAAGTGTTTTACATGCTGAAGGGAATCACTTTGCCAATCCACTGCTAAGGAGAAACATGGCAACTTGTTAACAATGCACAGCGATATAGCACAACACCTAGTCTTCAAATGATAAAATCCTAGATCCAATTGAAGCTTCAGGGAGTTATTTTTTTAAGTAGGGAGAATGCAATTACTCAAACCTCATCACTGCTCTACCTAATGATTTTTAATTAACTTCCTTTTACATCTCTTGTGCAACTGCTCACCTCTAGAATCTTTGCCTCTCTTTTTCTGCTGACTAGGAGGGCAAACTGATGAATGTACGACCGGTTCTGCAGACCCCTTTCAGCTGGGTCTGAGCAAGTCATTATCTCAACATATCCGTTCTCCGACCATCTCCATAAAATTGGGAAATGGTATTGCCCTTGTGTTACAGCTGGGAAAGTTGAATGCGAAACAACTCCTCAAAAGTTACACAGGAAGACTAGGGCAGAACATGCACTCTGTTTCATTTCTTGAAATCTACAACAGTGCTGCTGACAGTCATTCACCCTTTTTCTCTGAATCAGTAAACCAGCTTCTGTTACAGTTTTCTCTGAAGTCAGCTACATGCACACCTTCTATACTCAGGCACGCTAAAAAATCTGAGGCCCTAGCCTGAAGTAACCAGATATAATTAGTTATTATTTCTTTAAGGACCTACATTTAAGAATCCAAAATTTAAAATGAGAGAGAATCTGATTCTGTCTTTATAATAGTTTTATACTTTTTTTTCTCCTCAGCATATTCAACCATTGCTCTTGATTTATGCCCCAGTACATGCAAGAGGAATATGTACTTTTTTTTCCATAGAAAAGTTTCCTTGCTTGTGTAGCTGTAGACTGAGGAGGTTGAGAATCCTGAACCCAGACAATGTTTCCATTTTTAAGAAGTCTGGTAACATTTGTACACTGATTAACATATACTTTGTTCCTCCCTCTATGTTGATGCATTCTGAGCTGCCTTTTTTTTTTTTTCTTCCTTTTTCTTTAGTGGAATGCTGATTATATCTGCTGTTCTGAGAAAAAGTAGACATTCATCACAATACTTCATGAGGCTTTCTCCGTACAGACTGACCTCATCAGAGCTTTGTTCATCCTGCACAAAGGTATTTATTTGCAGTCTTAATAAAAAAATCAAAAGAGAAACATAGAAACTCAGCATGTGTACCCTCAAAACATATTAAGAAGGAAAGTTACTTTAAAAAAATGACTGTGATGTGCTCATCAAAAAAGCTGAGAGGAATACTGTGACATTTAGCATTTAGCATTTAGCAGAAGTACTGTGCAACAACATCTAAAACATTTTGCCAAGTTGTTACATATGATAAAGAGGACTTATTTCTGAGCAGCCTGAACTGGAAAGTATTTGTTTCGCTAAGTACAATAGCAATTAAAGTATAAACTATAAATCCCTTTGCATTAGCAAAGGGATATCCTTTGGATATACTTACCTAGCAGTTCATATGGGAAGATGTTTGAAAGGTCAGAATACCCATAGGCCTTGCACAAGTCTTATCAACTTGTGCCTTCACTCCCCAGCTGTTAGATGAGACCAGCAGTTCTGAAGGGATGCTGGGAGTTTAGCAAGAGAGAAAGGCACTGACGTAGGGAGTCATGGGCATACTGAAGATGGCTATCTTGAGGGATAAATCTTAAGTATGGTCACAGTTTTTCACAAGGCAATTCAGAAAGCCCAAACATGGAACAAAAGCACATTATATCTTCTCTGTCTGGGCTGTCATCAGTTATTGTGTGAACATTTCCCTGGAGCTATATCACTTCCAGGATTTTCCCTTCTATCAGGTCTATATTCCAGCTCCTGTAACTAAAGCTACATTTGGGAGAACCTTTGAGGGCCTCAGAGATATTGATGTGTCTTGGATTTGTAGTCCTACGACTTGCAGAAGACATGGATGAATAGCCGAACAACGTATATAGTAATAGTTATTATAATAGCGCAGCATGTAAGTTTTCAATTAAATGTTCTCTTCTACTGTATGCCATCCAAGACAGGCTGTATTGCGGGACTTGTGATCAGAGGAGGTTAAGAAGAATACAGAGTTACCAAAACAACTCTACTGGCCAGCCAAGAGAATGACTACCCAGAGGGAAGAGGAGTGGAGTAATGGGAAGGGAGAGAGGAAGAAGGGTGGAGAACAGAGATCCTGCAATGGCAATGTGCTGGCAGAGCCCTCCGTTGGCAACCAAGTAACAAAGGATTTTGTAAGCTCCTGTCACTTGAATAAAGAGAAGCACATGTACTGAGTGACAGCAGCTTGGGCCTAAGGTTCTCAGGTCCCTCTCCCATCATCAGGCAATGGACATCACATTCTTCCTTGGTTATTGTTTCTTATAAAGTCTTATGTCATATTGTTTACGTCTGATGCCTTTTAAACACAGACCATTCTTTTAGTCCTAAAACATCCCCTTATTCTATGTTCTTTTGTTACGTGATGAGTGGAGACATGTAATACAAACTTTTCATTTCATCCATCTTTATAGCTGTACTCAGTAACCAAGCTTGATTATTAAATTTGAGCCTTATTCTGCATCAATGTACTCCTGTGCTATGTTCTCAGGCCAAGTTGTCTAAGCAGACCATAAACCAGATGTGATTCTTAACTTTTTCAGGACTTAATTTTACCACTTGGTTTGGATCACAGAGTAGTTTTCAGCCTGCAGTCTTTGATGCCTTATGTTTGCATTCATAAAAATTATATAGAAAGTTATAAAAGAGTGATAAGGCCTTCCAGTTTTACCACCAAATGGAAAAGTTGTCCACACAAAGAATTTATAACCAGCTTGTAGCAATTTCTAGGATCTAAAATCATTTTAGCTGATTATGCATTAGAGATATTGAAAAGAATGTAAACCTACCAGTTTCTATGCAAGAATCATGAGAAACAACTCTGTTTCCCACTTTTATATACCAAAGGCTTGTCTTCAAACCTCACTTACATGCTGAGATACATGGACTTCAATAGAACAACTTATGTGAGTAAGGAAGACTTGACTGAAGGAGAGTTTCAGCCATGGGATCTAAGATCAAGAAGCATGTAAGCCTTTTAGTTAATTCACTTCAGCATCACTAATACTAAGTGACTGAAAAACTTCAGTTATGATTAATGACATTGGGATTATTTTTAAAAGATAAAGTCAGGATACTTTGTAAGTCTTCCTACCCATTTTAAAAATGTGATAGTTATATTAAAAACATCTTTACAAATTATTATTCATGTAAAAAAGCATGCAGATTCAAAAACTTAAAATTCGCAAGAGACAGATTTTAAACCAAGCTTTCTAGTCACTGAATGTTGTATAGGAAGCTTCCTTTCGGAAACGGGTGTATTTAAAACCATGAACACTTCCAACAGTCGTGTACATGAATTTTGTGACAGGTCAAAAATTTTTTATTTTTTGTCCTATAAGGGTTAGCAAAAACACAGTTTGTAGAAAAATGCAGTAATTTTAAACGGAAAACTTATAAACATTATTTCTGTCAGGGATTAGAGCGGCAAAGAGCCTGATGTTAGGTATCTGCACCGTCCCCCCATCTTTCATTAATATCCTTTTGGTAGACAATATAATTTTGTCTCAACAATTTAAACTACCCAAATGTAAATGTAAGTTGAGAAACATTAATGCACAGAAAGGTAAAATTACACTACTCTATACATTTGATATGATAGTGCTTTCACTTGCCAGGTTACATACAGTTTACTCGTAGTAATAAACTCTTTGCACAATAAGTGTTGCTGCAACACCCTGCTATTAACAGTGCTGTTTCATGCACTTAATGATAGCTAAGCAATGGAAATAATAAGACAATTTACAAACACTGAAACAAAAAGAAGTAGTATTTCTTCACATATGTTGGGTATGTTCTGATCCATTTATGTTTCTGCTGAGTTCTGCTGAAGCATGAAAAAGGTTGTAAATCATATTTGACATACATCCCATGGGTCAGTCACCACTCTTCTAAGACAGCTGAATGGAATGGGAATAACCACTTTAGGAGGCAGAATGTGAAAAAGGAACTGTGATGTACAGTATAAAGCAGAAGACCGTCACTTAAAAATGATCAGCAGCTTAAACTCAGGTGTTTGCACTTCTTTTTCAGTGCAGGTGAGGAAACAGTTGAACAGAATAGCACGATGGCAATCCCCCATCAACTTTAACATTGTCATGGGATGGGCCCCAACAGGTTCAATGACTGCTTCAGGAGTGCAGGGAAGGTGTCAGGGTATTCACTGGAATCATGATCTGAGAGAAAGGCAACTGGTCCCATCCGTTCTTATTTCTGAGGACCGAACAACATCTTCTTACACCATTTAAAATTCAGAACCTTCTCCAAATCCACAGTATGGCAGTACAGATATTTTATATGTTCATGTGAACAGAAGCCCTTTGAGGAAGTATTGTAGAAAGAGTGAGTGAGATATAGCTGTTAATCCATTCTGTTTCTGTTGTATGCACTATATTAAATTACCACCACAGGCCCAGTTCTGCCCCTAATGAAGATGACGGTAAACTCTCCCAGTCCAGCGGGACTAGGATCAAGCCATGACAGTGTTTAGTGTGCCACCCTCTCAGCCCCAGAAGCATGTAATGAAGACGCTTTCACATACCCAGGCAGAAATGTTATGACATTCAGTGCATCTGCAAATGGAATGGCTGTGTTTGCACCTGCTCTTTTGTCTAGGCTGCCTTTTCCTATTTCAATCAAGTTCCACCCATGCCCTTTCTTTTCTCTGGCTCTTAGACATTTGCTATAACCAAGAGGAAAGAGCAGCCTGACACTTCCTAAGCAGGGGTGTAAGTTGCTATTTGCTGAAGTGGCCAAAAGTGATGACAGCACAAAAAGGCAATTCCTACTGCTTGCAAAACTCTTCCACTCTCTCCTGCTGGCCAGACTGGCACTGCCCATGCCAGAAGCAAGTAGCTTGAGTTCCTGTGAGATGCAGCATCTATCCTACATGGCCTTCATGTACTGCTGCCCCTCAGATAACAGCAGCAGGATACAGACAATAATCGATACTTGTACGCATGCATGCTTGCATGCACGTATCTGTGTAACTGTGCATATGTATATTAATACATTACCTCATTTGTAGATGAAAGGTAATCAGCAATGTCATGACGTCATGAGGGCCTGTAATTGCACATCAATCTGGACTCTGTGCCTTGATCTGCAGTCTCACATTACTGGCAATAACATTTCTGGTGTAATCATGCATATACTTCGTGTTTCTCTGGCCAGGATGAAGCTGTAGGAGCTAATGTATTCTGAGTCAGACCAACTGCCGCTCATGAAGGAAAAAAAAGACTTGCTTGAGTAACCGTAATAATTGGAAAATTATTTTGATAGCCTGAAACAATCTAATATATTACAGAATTTTATTAAAATAATATCAAATCAAATTAACTGCTATTCCATAATGAATTAGGTAACAAGGTAGGCAGATATTAATCGGCCTTGGCTCCCAGGCAGGGGAGCCAGGAATTTATTAGCTCTTGCGGCTTGTGTGAGAGTGAAGACAGAAATCAGTATCACAGGCTGCAAGGGAAGCCCCTGAGACAGCTGAGCTTTTACTTTTTTCTCACTTTCACTTTATAATCCATCATTAAACACTTGTATTTCTTTTATGTGGGGTCTTATGAAAATTTTAATTTTTTAATTGCTTTGTGATTTAATAATGAGGATTTTTTGTGCATGTGTGTGTGCATAGCATGTGTAACTCAGCTGCCAATATTACAATTAACTAACCTTTGTCCACCTATGGCTAACCTTTATGAAAGAAAGAAGTAATTTTACAGCTTGTCTAATTACCAGCAGAAGGATTGCCCAGTTCATGGGCATCATGGTTTTTAATTGGCTATTAGACCTGTCCTGTCCACTATTATCCTATCCTGTCCTATCCTATCTGATAGGGGGAATGGAGGAACAGTGGGCAGGAAGCATGGAAGACTAGACAAAATAGAGTGTGGTAGCCCCTAGAAAGATCTTATAGTTACACCACATACTTAGGAAATTATGAGGGTATGTCTTATTCATTCTTTTTTTTGTTGGCTTCGGAAATTGTTATGATCAGCACTAACTTTGTTTCATGCTGTTTTGTGCAGTGTGCCACAAATTCCTGGCTGGGTGATGGCCCTAGCAGCTACGTGAGTAGCATAGGGCAGGAATCTGACTTTTTGTGCTAGGTTTCCATTTGGACAGAGAGACAGATCCCCTTTAGGTTGAACTATGACAGGTGAAGTTACAAATCATGCCACTAATAGTAAGAAGGAAGATATTTATTTGATTTTAAAAATCTCATGAGAAAAGAAACTTTTGGAGCTGGAGCTTATTGAGTCATGACAATAAGTGAATCTGGAGTGGTGTATTCTTGGGAGGGTGGCTGTTTTTTGTGACTGATGGAATACAGCAATGGATATAATAGCAGAGACAGCAGCATTGGGTAAACTGAACAAGAGAAAACTGTCAGTGAAATCAGACCTCTGTTTCCTTGCAATAAGCGGATTTAGAGTACCAGACTTGGAAAACAGACGAGAAAATGAAGGTGAGAGGAGACAATTATGTCTCTGAAATATCCTCTGGATATTAGAAGAAAAGCTGGAGGAGCATATCTGTCTCAGTATCCTGTCCCAAAAGAGAACTGAGACTTGTTCTCGGGACTTCTCAGTCAAAAGGAGAATACAAAGCTGGTGTAGCACTTCCACTCGACATTTAAAAAAATGTCTCTAGTTTTGATTTTCATACATTTAGAGGCAAAAAGTGCCCAGAGTTGCTTGCTGCTTCTAGAAGTTGTGCCTCTGAGCAGGGCCAGCTGGAGTCATTTTTTGTGGTCCTGCTTAGGAGGAGGAGAGAGTGACACTGGTGCCATTCTGAAACACAGGCTCTATGTGTCCCACCCCATCTTGCTTTCTGCAGTTTTTCTCATAATTCTGGTCTGCTTACTTTGCTTCATAAACAATAGGCATTCCCAGCACTGATATTTTCTGTTCCTTTCTTGGTTTGTGACTGTGGAAAGGAAAACAGAACAGAGCAGGTCAGAAGAACAGAAGTCTCCAGCACCCTTTCCAGACATGACACAAACTTGACTGTGCAGTGCCCAATGGGATAAATGAGGCCAATGAAATCTGTATTGCAGAGCAGCATCATACCTATCCATTACTCCTCTCCCAGGCATGCTGTCCAGACACTGGTCAGATACCTTCAGCTCTTGTATAACTGCTGTCATACATTCTCCTTGATTATCTCCTGTTTCCTTTTCCCTTACTTGCCATTTTCATTGGGGCATGGAATTTCATGAGCAATCCAGGGAAAGTCAGTGGGACACCAGCAGGAGAAGTAATAGAAGTATCTGTCCTTCTGATGGGAGTTGAGCAATAGGAGGTCACTTCATTGTCTATGTGCCAGCCATTTAACCATTTGACATGTCTGTTAGCAGAACACATTGCTATTCAAGTACTTGCCTTAGGTACAACTGAGATCCTTTTTCATCCGAAACATACATTTGTTCTTGCTGGAAGAGTATAACGATGGGCAGGAAGGTGCCGGGTAAGGTTGAAGTAAAACATGTCCAGTTTGGGAAACATTCACTGAAGGACAAAAGTGTGTACCTGCTGCAACTACAGTCTTTCAATAGAAATGGGAAAAAAAAATAACATGTTCCTTAGAGAGCTGCATTTTTCTGGGGTTAGTGAAATCATTCCATACTTCCTTCAGGCCTTTCAACTAGAAGTCCAGCTCTTAACACAGATGAGAAATCCAGTTTTTGTCCTAATAAATGTAGGCAAAGGGTTTTACTTTAACAACTGTTTTTGTTCAAAAGTAAAAGCAGTTCTAAAGAAAAACACCTTCTGGCATTACAATTGGCTTTGGGCTTTCAACAAATAAAACAAGTGGAAGACTGTGTCTCTTTGATGACATGGCATATTCAGTGTGTGTTGTAGTAATGTCATTTGTGAGAATTCTAGTGCTGTTTGGCTGTTGGACTTTCACAATTGTAATTTCTGGACATTATAATCTATATCTATGTAAAGAAGACTGCACAAATAATGGTTCTCTGGTAGGCTGAGGACACAGTTCCTTAAACTTCCCCACCTTGTTACCTGCATCTTACAAGACATATCTCTAAGCTGAGATCCATGATGTAACTGCCATGTGGTTCAGAGAGCAGGGCTAATGGGAGATGCTGGAAGTTGCCTGCACGTTGAAGCTGATGCGGTCCTTTTCTGCACGGAGGAGAAGAGCAAGGGCAGCCTCATGCTAGCTCCATTCAGCTCGTGGTCATGCAGCAGAAACCTGGATCTTCAAGAGCCACCAGAGGCAAATCTGGCACTTGAAACTTCCCAGTTGTCAGGCTGCTTCCCATCCTGTCTTAAACAAATATCTGTACATACTCCAAGGTATCAATGCTCGCACTTTTAAGGTGCAGTAACATGTGAGCCCTTTGTTATTCATGTTTTGCACATAAATAGATCCAAAATGAAATTAATAACTCCCTGGTTGATAATTACTTTGAAGGGAATGAGATCTGATTTATACAAGCCCACTGGTTAGGGAGATAAATAAGAGACCTTAAATTAAGAACGAGGGGGAATAAAGGTCAAATGTGTAATGGTTGAGGTGCAAATGAGGACAAATTGCCTTTTTGGCTGTATCTTGTGGAAATATTTGGTTTTAGAAGTCAGAGTATGGTAGTGTGAAATGGGATATTTTTATTAAATATATCATTGACTTGAAATGATGCACAAGTGATAGTAGTAGGCACTGATTAAAACTAGTTAATGAAGATTTTGGTTTTGTTATCTCCTTCTAAAAGTTAGGAGACAATTTGGGTTTTCCTGCTTTAGAAGCTGCACAAAGGTGAGAAGGTTTGTTTCAGCCTGATGGAGATGAGAGAATAACAGAAGGCTTATAGGGGATTAGTGATGGAGATTTCAGAGGCATCTGCCTGGGGATCTGAATGTGTTAGCTCTCCCAGGGACCACAAAACTGAAGCCTGAACTGGACTCAAATCATGTTTCACACAATTCTATCAGTTTGAGCCCTGTGTTTCTAACCCCTTTGAGCTCTCTTCAGGGCTTAGAGTGACTTTAAATGCAATAAAGCCAAAAGACTCTACCTAAGCATATTACGTTCTCAATTCTTGCCATTTGTATCTCATTCCTAGTTTACCTCATCCTGTTTCTTGCACAAAGCATCGAGGTCACAAATGCAATTTCTACAAAGAATATTAAACCTCTCCTCAAATACAACCAGATGGATGACTAAAGGATAAGGTAGAAAACTATTAAACCCACTGATGTTGGTGTGAAATCTCACCAGCATTGAGCTACTGGCATACAAAAGAGCATGAACACCCTTTCAGGTTGTAGACCCCCAGCTGCAATTAACAAATGCGCTTGGTTGAGCAAATACCATCCTATCACACCTGGACTGAGCACATGAGAAAAACAATCACAAGGGCTACAGTAGTGGAAAGATCTGACCATGCTTAGTGCTAACAAATCTCTCACATCTTGTTGGGTTGCACTTTTCTGTGTTAAAAGGCCTCAAAACACCAGTTTACTGATCTATTCCAGCATCTGAACAGTCAACAGAGCTAGTCACATGTTAAAAGTCCGGGAGTTATTTAGGTATTTTGGAGGCTGTGGGACCTTCTGCTGTGGAGCATATCTGTCCTGGGTGTTGTTGATGTAATGCTGACAGTAGCCATTTTGTTTGCCTTGTGCAAGCTCCAGGCTTCCATTAAGATAATGAGTGGAATATAATGCGCTTGACTGATGCATCTCCATAAAGGGATAGTGCTTTAAAAATAAGAGTCTGTATTCTCACTTACATTGAGGCCATTTTACATAATTCTGGCAAGCTTAAGAGGTCTTTCAAGTGGGTGTAGAAGTAACTTATGGCCCATTTACACAGCCAGATCAGTGTGAAGTGACCTTCATGTAAATGACAACCAGGCCTCAAATTGTTAAGCTACTTTTTTTAAAGATCCAAGTTGGCCAAGGATGCTTTGAGAGAGGAAGTGAAGTGTTTTTCTTTTTTTTTTTTCTTCTCAAATTAGTCAGATGAAGTTGATCGCTTTAAAGGATGGAAGAGTTCACCACAGCTCCAGAAAAACATCAAGTATGAGAGCCTAGATTATGTCAGAAGACATGCAGCAGCCCACGCATTAGACTTGAAATCTGTGCTCGCACCTGCCCCGACTCATTTTTTTTCCCTTTGCATTTATTGAGATGACACAATGTCAACAGAATTCTGCAAACTTTATGACAAAATTGTGACAGATCTGCAATGGCAGAATGACTTATGGAAATGTTGAAGTGGCTTCTCAATCAAGCCTCAGGATAGCTTGTGACTCCATTGTCTTAGAGGTCGGAAGTCAGACTCCACCAAGGAGAGACATTACTTGATTCTGGTCCAATTTCCTGCCATATGCTGGAGGTGGGAGGGGGAATCAAGGCTTTTAATTGCTCGATTCCTATGTTTTCTCATCTGCATTCCCCAAGTTAAAAATGTTTTCCATAGCACACTCTGTTGTTTGCAATGTGGTCTGATAAGTTTTTAAAATGCTTAAGAGCTGATTCCTTGTGTTCTTGACTCTTTTTAAATAATTTGCTATTGCCCAGAACAAAATAATGGACTGCTGTGGACATAAGCAGGTAGGTAATACTGGGCTGGTAGGATTTCACTCCCAGTTTATACTTGTGGAAATAACTTCACAAAGTATAACACTTTGTGATGGTTCAGACCTACTGCACGCTGTGAATTGAACACCTTGGGTAAGCTATCTACGCATGGATGGATGGGCAGGGGCTGCTTTCTTGTGGTACCCTGCTTGCACTGTTGGAGAATGTCTTCCTTTCCATTGCCTTTGATAGAAGTTCTCTTGCCTTTTCAAATGTACTTTTTAATGTGGTTTTTCTAAAGCAGTAAATATGTATTTCACACAACTATAAATTGAAATAGGGAGACAACTGAGAAAGGAACTGCTTTTTTATTAGACATATTATTTAAATTATTTATGCAAATGTGTCTGGAGAGCTCCAACCTATTGAGAATGCGAACCTACTGTTCAGTAAGACTGTCAGGAGGGAGACACTGAGCCCAGTGCTCTGGACCCTTTGTCTGATTTAAATGCTGGGTTCAGGGTCACAACTAAACTCTAGTGAGCTCTCCAGGGACTATGGTGGCCCTCAGGCAGCTCCTCTTGCTGCAACCAGCTGCAACTCTGCCCTTCAGAAAGGCTAAACCTATCTGTCACAGGAGCAAGATTTGGGAGAGCCATGGATGGGGGGAAGAGGACATGTGAAGAAACAGTCTCAATTTCTTTCCTAAATTTCTGAGAGTGAAAGTAATATTTACTCATTGGAGAATGTCTGTAGCTTTCCCTAACAGCATTTTGGACTCAGGAGAATTCTGGTCCTGAGCTAGTAGGCATTAATTAATTTCTTTTTCTAGAGTATTATTCTCATTGCAGTTACTAAGTCCCTCTCACCTTCCCAGATTTGGATGCACCATCTTTCTAACCTGACTTCCCCCAAAAGCAAATAGAAAATCCTTCTGTGAGAACAAGAAACTGTCAATCCTTACAACAGTGAAACAGAGATGAGATGCTTGGCAGTGCAACTGTGCTACCATGAGGGATGGGGACTAGACAGATGGACAGTTACTAGTAGTTCACACTGTAATAACGGGCCCAGCAACAGAGACAAGACCAGCAAATCAACCAAACTCCCTTCTCACCTGTCTGTTTCTGCTGCTGCCTCCTACACCTCAAAGTATTGTGTCTGTGGTACATTAAATGTGATTTTACAATGAATGTTGAAGAGCTAAAGTATTTGGAGAGAGAGAGACCAAGTTACCTATTTGCGCTGGCAATGTTAGGGAATGCTTCTCTATTTCCATTCCTAGTAACCTCAGTTCACCAGCAGACTTGGCTACTGAGATGCAGTGAAAGGAAAAACTGTGAGCATAACACATTTTGGTGACTTTCCTTGAAACAAACCTCTTCACAGTTCACTGAAAGAGCTTAAGCAAACTCGGATGCCTCTGCACAACTTTAGTGCAGCAGGCGGGTACTATGACCGCTGCTTGTTTATATTTAATGACTATAACATTATGGTACCATTTCTTTATTTAAAGATGAACTCCTGTGCTCAGTCAAACTTTAGACACATTATTTAAATATAAGCCAATTTGCCAATTATGTATCTGTGGCTATTTCCCCCCATAAATAGTTAATAATTGGAGATAAATGTTTGTAAACAAGACATTTTTCCTCAGCATTCATTTTCTTCCCCTGCTCATTCATACTAAAAGGTCATCTTAAGCTTCTGCTTTTAGTATTTTATTTTGGAATCTTTTTTATGTTCTTTGGGAATGTCCATGACCAAACAACGCAATGGATGCATGGCAAGCATTCAGCATGAATCATATAAAAGAAGAGAAGGACAAGAAGGAAAACATTCACACACAAATTCACAATCTTCTGAGACGACTGAAAAAGAAAAAAAATGAAAGAATCAGACAGCATGAGAATGAGGGAAATATAGTGCTGAACCATTTTTTAACCCATTAGCTGGACAGGATATACAAATGAGATTTATCTCAGGTGGCTAAAACACATTAGAGCTGTACCTGTTTCTCTTCACACTGATTTTAGCATTCATTAGGTATATACTGGTTTTCCCAGATAAAACATACCCTGATTCAACTGTAAGGTCTCAGAGCCTCCTGTTTCTTTCTTAAACACTATTGAAGAAGTGCTATAAGTCTGGACAGTGATAAAATGAGAAAAACAAAACAGAGTGCTGCAAATCTTATTCTGAAATGATACTATCTGAAAACCAGAAATTTCAGTAAATTTTATCTGATAGTAGCACATTTCTGCTCATTCCATGTGAAATGGAAACATTTTGAAAATTGTTTTGGAATATTATGTTCAGTTCCCTGCTCTGAAGCAGTTTGAACTGAGATTCATTAAATATTGTGAATATTCATTGTGAAAGATAAAGTTAAGCAGAGCAAGCATTTGAATGTGCAGTTCCTTCATCCCATACAAACATCCTAACTTTGCCAATAGGTCTTCTGCTTGCATGAAGAGTCTCAGCTCTCCCCTGTTACTAGCACAAATACTGGGGTCTTTGGTATCCTGCTAGTTGCTCTTTTCGGCAGTCTGTGTTTCCTGCTTTTTCCTTCCTCTAAATAACAATATTGAAGCTGAAGTAAAAGTGGAGTTGGGTCAAATGGAAGGAAGTACCTGAGACATATCTGGATTGCCATAGAAATACTGTATTTTCATTCCATTTTTTACTAAGCTTAGAGGTTAATATTCAGAACATTAGTAAAGTTTCCCCCATTCCATTCCTGGATGCCTGAACAGATTGTCAATATATGGAGAAGAATCCAACTTTACTAGTCTTTGACAATATTCATGGTGTCTGGTGCCTCATAAAAGTAAAAATTTTCAACAACAAAAATAAGCATATAACTTTATTTTTAAAGGTGTTACTGCAGAGAAGACACTGTTTTAAATTGCTTGCTGTTGGAGACAGGACAACATGAGCGTGGATTCAGTATAACATTTTCTTCTAGCATATTGCTCTCTTTAAATACACCATTTCCTGTTTTGTTCCTAGAAGACCTTATGTGCTATGGACTGCAACTGCTCCTATATTGATTTTTTTTACCTGTGACTTTGTTAGACATCAATGGCACTGAGCATGAGCACTGCTCTGCTTGTCCTCAAGTGGAAACCCAAGAAAGTCAAAAGCAACTCAATACTTCCACAGGAGATACAGGAAATATCAGAAAAACAGACATCAGGGAACAGCTCCTGTCTAAATTCATGATGTGGTGGGATGACTGACTGAGTTCTGGGGTTTTTGAGCCTTTTCTTTTTGTCATTTTCAGGCCTAACAGTACTCTTTTAATATCAAACTGCTAGGGACTGCAAACATTGAAGAGCAGTAATCAGCTCTTTGGTTTGTGTTGCACCAGGTGCAGAATCGCTCTAGAATTCATAGCATTATAATACACACAAAAATAAGGATGGAAATCCTTCCTAACTTGCAGGGATTCCAGTCATATCCTGGATACATTAATCTTCTGTTTCAAATGGTTAGTGCATCCTTTTCTTCAGAAGGGTGGACACTTGAACTGATACGTGGTATAGCTGCACTTTCAGGTTGAATACGAGTTTCCAAAATAAAAGCCTCTGTCAACCTGTCTTTCCATGTTTCCTTGGTGACAGTGGTGCAATATTAGGCAACTAGGCTAATTCAAAACATAGTTATTTAAACATTTATTATTTTATAACAGTGTGTTAAAATTTAAACACATTTTAAAGATATGCCAGCTGCCTCTTTATTAACTCTATACTATCAGTAACTGAACTGGAAGGAGTTAATCAACTCTTCCTAATTTTCTTTTATAAATATGTGATTAGCCTGAATTATTAGGAAAGCACAATAGCTTTATTCTTCCTGTCAACTATGTGCAGAGAAGTTGGGATTAGTAATCTCTAGGGATCAGGAGCTGATTTGGTGGAGGCAGGCAGGAGGACAGCTAACTTTTGAACCTAAGAGGGCTTTGCTGGGCAAGGGTGACAGCTGTAGTATCTTTAGCCTGGATTTGAATTTGAATTCTATCTACCAGTGCAGCAATGCTATGACTTGGCAATATGTTATATTAATCTTTGTGACTCAAATGGCGGGGGCTTTTTGTTACATGTCCTCAAAGAGATTTAGGTAATTAATGTTAAATTGATGATATAAAACCTCCATTCTATCTCTCTTACTAATTCTGATCTACTGTAAATAGACAGAAAAATTCACAGGCCAATAATCCCAAAGCTGTTTGGGGGTTTTGATTTCTTTTTTATCATGAGTGTGAGGTCAATAGTTGCTGTAAAATATTTGTCTCTGAACCTGAAAGAGTTTATATTGAAAACACATTGAAAAAATAGGGATGGGTTCTGAATGTATTCTCCTGCTGAGTAGGCCATATACTATTTCATACTGTAGGCTTAAGTGAGAAAATGGGCCAATGTGTCAGAATTTATCAGCTTTTCAACACAGTTGTGGGCTATTAAATATTTATGTAGCAGATCGGAACAGTGGAGAAATACAGAGCATAACACACATGCCATGTTGGGCCAAAAGGAAAGGAAGCTCTCCAGCTTTTCCCCTTTGCTATACTATGACCCTATGACCCTATTGCCCAGAGGCAAAAAAGCTACCTGCAGAGATGTCAGCAGTATGGAAGAAAGGAATTACAATGAAGCACAAACACTATGCTCTGCAGAGATGCTTTTCTAAGTCTTTTAGGCTTTTTGTCCGATTGTCTCAGTCTTGGCAAAAACATTGAGGAGTTATTTTAGTTATGACCAGGGCATAGAGGTGATGTAGAATGAGTAAATTAAATGAGTGGAAAATAACTCAGGATGCAATATTCAAAATGAACTTGCTGACAATGGACTGTAATGGGCCAGAGAATTGCTGAGAAATGCAAACTATGAAAATCCTGTTTCTTGGGAAAGTTCAGGTGAAATAGTATATTCGACAGGGAAAAGTACTCCTGTGCTAAACAGGAGCTCAGTTCTGAAAATAATTTCAACAGCCTTATGCTTGGTATGTGTATATTGTTAGGAACTGAGATCCATTTTTCTCAACGGGAAAGAGCTCAGAGAGAAACCTCTGCCTGAATTTTTCAGTCTATTAGCATATTCTTTAATTAATGAATTAAATTAGAGAATTAAACTTGGGCAATTGGTAAGGATAGATAGCAGTGCTGTAAATTTTACACTTTGGGGATCCTTTTGCTCTGTCCCTTTCCTTCCTAAATGATTGGTTAATAAATCTGACTAATGAAGCATGCAGATAAAAGGTAAAATTTTCAAATGCATCTAATTGACTTAGAATCCAAAGCCAATGGGATTTATTGTCCTTAGGTCACTTAGATACCTCTGGAACTTTACTCATCTATTCCATTGTTAACATTGATAAAATAATGAACAGTAACAGTCTACAAGGTGAAAAAAAGTAAAAATAAGATTACTTGTGGAATTCAGGAACTGAACTGATCACAGTAATAACTCCATAGATCTTGTGGTTGAAACTTGCCTAAGAGGTCCTGGCAGTTTACTCCAAATATGTAACAAATGATGAGTGACTAAACTAGTGGTGCACTAATACATTCATCTCACACTGAATCTTGGGATCATTTCATACCAGCCTTTGCTGCTGGACAGGCAATTCCTAAGACAATGTTTGGTTTTATTGTCTCCCCATAATGTTAGATATGGATTGTCTACACCTTTGAAATGTTAATTTTCTTTTGAACAGTGTGTTTTAAGGCTGTTCCTGCTGATCAGGTTCCCCCCCTGCCCCTTCTTTGTATGTAGTTTCTTAAGAAACTGATGATCTCTTGTTTTGTACCTCCCTAAGGCCTTGGAACAGTTTTTGTTACATCATGGCAGAGCTGCCCCAGCTGATGCACTTCTGCATGTTGTGTAGCACAGATCCTCTCAAACTGTAGATGCCATGAAAATGAGTGTGAGGCAACTATGAAATGAGGGAGCCTCTATGAGCAGGACTTTGAGGTTAGGCAGTGGACTAATTGCTCGGGTTACCATGTTTAGCCTCAGAAGTAGTTCATAAATTCACTAGTGTTTACAGTGTTTTCAGCCTTGTTTTCAAATTATAGGGTTTATTGTGACAACAGTGATATTATTCATTACGCTGTCAAAAAAAGGCATGCAGTAAGATGACTTCCAGTAGTACAGCTTGTTTGGACTGTATGTGGCTGCTCATAGTGCTCCACAAATCCTCCAAAGTTATTGGCATTGGATTAATATTCTAGTTTCAGTTTAAGTTGGCCTTGAAAGGCTATTTTTTGACCCTAGTTGTATGTTTGTCTCAAGGTGTCAGCTTTGAAGAAATAGAAGAAATGCATAAGCATTAGCTTGATGCTAATGGCAAGTTTTCAAACTCTTTCTTTAAGATTAAATGGGCCAAATTCAGAGGGCCTATATTCATTCAGTAGTCACTCAAAAATTTCCATGGGTTTGAGAACATTTACCAGTCTGGGTAAAGATTAGAAAATAAGATCAGGAGATAAAGTCTTTGGTAAACAGAAGCTTTCACATTTCTGCTAAAATATTTAATTTTTAAAATCTTCAGTGTTCAGTGCTGCTGAGAGAAGTTACAGTTTACATCATAGCATCATCTCAGAAATATAGTGCAATGATTCATCTTCTGAGATAAGTCTACTTTGTTTCTACCTTCTTTTTCAGATGAAAACATTTTTGACATTTGAGAACAACGTGCATGAAAGGTTTTATGCTACAAAATGTTGAGATAAGCAGGGAAGAACTTCCTCATGTGAACCATGGGAGTTCCTTACATTAGTCACACTAATAAATAATAGACTGCACCTGCTGAGATCCCCTTTGAAACAGACCTCCCTGTGCTCAAGGAAAAGCTGGTATTGGATTCTTCCTTTTAAATTGCTCATTTGGTTTTGCATCTTGCTTTGCAGACAGTTGCTATTAGTTACTAGTATTTGTAGTCAGAGAAAAGGTGGGAAAATACTGCTTTTTAAATATTCTGTTTCCTTTCACTAAATGTCCAGAAAATTCCCTGTTAAAGAAAGCCTTACTCCACCCCCTCCCTCCATCTTTCCTCTATAAGGTTTTTGTGAATTGTGCTTCTAAATCTCTAAATACATTCCAACTCACTATTTATCACGGTCCACCATTTCCTTTCCATTGTACAGTTCCCCTTTGCATGACCTTTTGCAAAGAGAACGCAGTAACTGCTATTATACTAACATACCGTGATCTCTGCTAAGAGCTCAGTGAGAATCAGTGCCTTTTTATTTTAAAGTTTGTTATGAGTTATGTTCTTCTTGTGTATTTTGCTGATGAGGACCAGAACCTTTCACAGAATATCTGAACTGACCCTCCTTTGAGTTGTGCCAAACAGCAGAACAGCCCTAGTTTACCTGGTCTCCCATGACAACAGACTTGATGGCAGCCAAAGAGATCGAGAGGCAGCTGAGCGTGACAGCCGACATCAAAGAGAGAATGCCACACCTTGATCCAGGCTTCACTCTATCTGCCAGGGCAAACTTATTAATGTGACCACCCTGAGAATTCAAAGGAGCAAACGCACACAGGCACACAAAATCCAACCACTCAAATTTGAAAATGAAAATAGAAGTCTAGACAGCTTTTCTTGAGAATTCATTGCTGCTGACCTAATTATTTGGATCCTATGCTTTATCTTGGTCTTTTCAAAGAACAAGAAGAATAGTTAATTTAACTTAATAGAATAATTGAATGTCATAATTGTGGTGTGGTTTTTTTTTTCACTTCAATGATAATGTTTTAGTTAAGCTGCCATCTCTTTCTGTGGAGCTGCTAATGACCAGGCTGCTTACACAATGAATTAGTTAATTCTTTGTTTCCTTGCTGGGCCATTTGGACTAACTTAAGCTGATGAAGATTTTTTGTATGTGCATATGCTGTAATGGTTGTTTTTGTCTATGATGTCCTGAACTGTAAATCAAATCTCCTTTTCATTCATGATTTGCCACATAAGAACTACAGAGAAGATGAGGATAATTAATATATGGATTTGTCTAACAGCCTGGATATTTTTTTGAGATGGGGTGGTTACATTTGTCTATGTTTAATGAAGATTGCATATAGGATTCAAATTCCAGGTAGTTTGAAATTTTCAGCATATGAGCCTGTTTTCTTTTTGCAAAACTGAGGATTAACTGGGTGCAGGCCTTAGTTATCCCAATTGTACATAATTTTGGGATGGATTATGTCATTTAAATGAATATGGTGAGCCCTCTCCTAGTTGAAAGGATGGATGACATTTTGACGACTTCAGTGGTAAAGTGGCTGTGAAAAATCTGACTAATACAAAGTGGAAGTTTCACAATAAGTTTAATGAGCTCCACAATTTCTCGCATTTATAGTGTCTTCCATCTTGTAAATCCCTAAGCATTCACAACAATATAAAGCACCAGTGAAAAGCAGCTACCTCCAGGGCAGAAAGTGGTGACCAGCTGGCTCCCAGCAAAGTACATAGCAGCAAAACGAGAAGGAAAAGTCATTTTGGCCAAGTAAACTGGATTATAAATTAAAAGTAAGTATTGTATTGTCTAAAGGAAATGCTTTGTCAAACACTGTGCCTCTTTTTTCATTCCCCTTTAAAGAAAGCACTATGAATGAAGAACATGTTCTGGTTATTAAGATTTGTCTATCTCAGCCTTTCCCCAACTGTGGTCTGGAGTACATTTATTAGTGGTTTGTGGAGACTTTCTGGTCAGAGTGGTGAGACAACTTCAGTTTTCAAATGGTGTTTGTATCTTCATGTAGCCTCATACAGGATTTTCTACTGACTGCATCAACTCCCATGGAGTATTCCAGTGCTATGTGTTGTAGTAGGGAATATGAGTGCTTAGAAATGCTGGGTATATGGGGTGCTTAGGAAACTCACTTTTTTTTGTCAAAGCCAAATCTGGGACACTTCTGCAACTTGCATATTCAGCATGCAGGATGAAATGATAGTAAACATTCAAGAGAAAAAAATTAAACTCCATAACATTCTGGTGTGGTAAGAACAGCACTGTTAAAAAGGGATTGATTCCAAACTGACTCCTAAATCCTTATTCAGTTTTATTTCAACTTGGTCTGACCCAAACAGGGAAAACAAAAAGAGAGGAGAAAAGGAGAACAAGAAAGGCTGTAATTTATTAACTTTACCAAAATAACTTATGCTCATTTTAAACTACTTTATTCAATGTTGCCTTAACAATATTTTTTCCACAGGGGATTACAAATACGCTCTATAATAGGAATTGTGAAATTGAGATAAGATATTGTTTATGAGAAATTCCCTATTTAAAGCTGTTGGATAGTGTAAATGTGTTCAGAACTGTGAAGCTGCCTAATAAATATCCTCTGGTCCAAGCTATGTCAGAATGGAATGTTATGTCGAAGGTGTAATTTGAAAGACCATAGCTAAGATGAGACAGGACAAGCTGCTGCAAAGGAAGATCCCAAAATGTAGCAAGGAGAGGTTAGTCCAGAACAGAGGGTTAAATCTGAGTTCCTTCCATTGTCTGTGTATCCTGTTTTATTTCTTGTCTTGTCTTTGGAAAGAACCAAAACTAAATGGAATTACTGTGAAATGCAATTATATTCCAGTTTTGCTAATTTAGAAATTTCGAGACAGCCCACAGGTTTTTGCATAATCAGCTCCAAATACCTCACACTCCATCAGATTCTAGTATGAACCTGGTAAATCTCTATGATCCTGGTAAATCTCTAAAATGAACCAGTCAGTCTCTGTGAGACAGAAATTAGAATACTTGTGCATGCATGTAAGTCAAATGAGTCTGAAATTTTTGGTCTGTGTCTTGCATCAATAGTAACAACATCATTCCATTCTCCTACTCATGAGATAAATGCTAAAGGTGAGGAAGTACAATACTGATCTGGAATTTTCTAGTCCGGTTTGGTCACATGCCTGCATTTATTTGCTTGTCATTGAACATCTATTGCATGATAATTTTACATTATTATTTCCAGGGTGATTAGCATCTTTTTAGCTGTGTATTCTCTCCAACTTTCATTGCACACTTTGAACGTAGATAATATGTAAATATTTCCAATCTGCAGTGGTTTCCACTGTGTGCTCTTTGGATTTGGCTACTCTATGAAGTAAATAGTGGAGCTGGTTGAACTCTTCATAACAAATAATTCATCCAGCAAATTTAGCTCTTCTGTAAATATAATGCATACAAGTTGATTGCTATTTTCCCAAATTAGTTCATTATTTGTAATTGTCTGCTGAATTATTTTTGTGAGCAAACTGTACCCTATGTATTATCTGTAATTTGAACATATGATTATTTACTTTAAGTTATTCCTTGTGTGTGACTGTTCACCTGGTTTTCTTTCTGGTCCCTGACTGGATACAATAACTTTGAGAAATAGGTACTTTGGACGGATTTTTCACTCAAGAGTTTAGTGTGAAGAGGATAGCGTATCTAGAAAAAAGATGGGAAAGAACAGCTTGCAGGAGGGAAGGAGGGAGAGAGGGAGGGAGGGAGGGAAGAAGGAAGGAAGGACTGAAGAAAGGACGGAAGGACGGCAGGAACGAAGGAAGGAAAGAAAAAGTATCCTCTTATTCTTAAAATAATTTGTATTGAGGCGGATACATATATCTGAAAACAAAAATCTTCAATTAATGAGTTACTGTGCTCAGAAGTGCTCCATATTATTGAAATGAAAGTATATTAAAATTACAGTAGTTTTGTGAGGCCTCATCTAGTATGATAACCAATCAATAATACTGGCTTTGCCAAGAACAATAGATAGATCAAGAACCATTGTGCTCACATACCTGGGTCTCCTTGTGTCACTCAGACCACTAGACCATTAGAAACCGCTTCTTGATGGAACTACATATGACCTTAAATATCCTACTTGATTTTAAAAAGGAGAGAGAGTTTACCCTGAAGTGGAAGATAGCAGAAATATGGAGAGAAATTATTTCACTGAGGTAACACAGTTGCTTACTGGCCATACTGCAGATAGATCCTAACCTCCCAGGTTCCTAAGCTGGTGCCATACCCATAACCCCGTACTGTCTCTGTTCAGTCAGTGCATGGTCTTAAGGACATATGAGAAACTGGGGACCAGGCCTGGCCCATTGAGCTCTTGGTGCCTCCCGGCACAAATTGCTGTTGCATTCTCCAAGCTCTGCACATAATGGCAAGCTGCACACTTCACTATATCTGCCAAGCACATGGGTTGAATCTATTAATCTTCATTTTACGTACCTTCTTCATTCACCCACCATTCCTCACAGTCACCAATCAGGTGTACATGTGCATGGCTTTGCAATAAATGTCTTTGCCAACGTATCTGAAGGAGGAAATTTAACTTCTGATCTAGTTTTTACATCTGGCTGGACTTGATGTGAGCACCTGTGGCAAAGGGCACATTAACAAATCTTCTTTTTAACCTGGCAAAACTTTTTTTTTTTTTTGTATCTCAGGAGCTTTATTTTGAGAGCTGTAGCCCTCTTTTTCTGTTTCAGGAAGCATAAGGTAAAGATAACTTCTGGCACTGCAAGTTTTTTCCCTTTTCTTGAACCAAGACACACCCTAAATGAATGGAAACTCAGATAGTAATTAAATATGTATGCACACACAAATATATACCTCACTCCAATAATATCCTAGCTGTAGCCACTCTGGGGCCAGATTCACATAGGGTGGGCACATATTTGCACCAGATTGAGAACTAAAAGCATGTCTAATTCTGTGAAGTCACAGGCATATTCATTTCCTGGTTTTAACACACTCATATGGCATGTAAAGTTTTGAAAGGTTAGGCTGAAAAGATCATAAGCCATGTTGTTAGCATGTGTGAGATTTTGTAGCTGTTTCAAAAAGTGCTGAGATCCTCAGATGGCAGGTGCTATATAAGTGCCATGTATTATTATTTTTAATATTATCATTCAATTAGGTATTAATCACTTGCATGAATGCAGTAAGATTTTACTCTATAATTCTGACTTCCTATGCTTTTGGTTAAACTTTACAGGACACGATTATATTTGCTTGAACCGGATCTACAATAACGTATCTAAACATCAAACTTTGTTATTAACATGTTACTAATGTTATAAGACAGACAGCCCTTTGTCATTCAAATCTGAGACTACTGCTGATAGTCAGCTATCAAATACATTCAGAGCTGTACCCTAACTCACTGTGTGTGAGGGTGTGTGCACCCCCTTGACACACTGGGAAAGAAGAGGTTAATTCTTAAACCGCTGAAAAAGGGACCACAGTTGTCTCTCCATCCTGCAGGAATTAGGCCAGCTGTGGGGAGTTAATTGCTTCCTATACACACCCCTCCACACACAGCATAGAAAGGGTGTGTTGGAAGGGCCTTGGCTTGGCAGGGAGAATGAGAGAGGAAGGAAGCCAGCACCAGTGTTAGAGATCAGATCTAAGCAAGGCGATGTCCTTCTCTGGTGCTTGCCTGATGTGGACAGTGCTTAGGCTGAGTACAAACAAGCTACACTTCCATGAGGGCGGTGGCCGTGGCTGCTGCTGCTGCTAAGGGAAGTTTCTCGTTTGCTTTTGGCCTTTCAAATAGGATATTTTTCCTGGCTGATTTTTATTTCCATTTTCAATGCTGTGATTCTGTAGTCCGTCTTTTTATTGGTGTGTCAATACGTCACACTATGCATGTAGGTGCATTTCAGGTCACCCATGTGTGGTCAGGGCATGAGGGTTCCTAGATTATGGGAATTAAGCAGGCAGATAGTGAGACGTGCTGGTGGCATGTATACAGAGAACTGTTCTTCAACCTGTCTGTTGCTACTAGGGAAGCTGCAGTAAAGAATATTTGATTCTGAAAAAAACACTCTGATTTCCTTAAAATCAAATATAGTGCAGAGATAGAATTTTTTATTTTTGCTTTCACTTTCCCTGCCCCTCCCTTGGTGCTAGGGAGTAGCACTTGAGACCAGAACCAGATACTTTCTGTTTATCCTCTCTATAGTTTAACATTACTCATGCTAGGTGGTAAATATTATCTGAATTTAACTTGCAGGAATGCTTCTAGGGAAGAGAACAATGTGTGTCAGGATCTGATTGACATAGCCTCACTAGTGCCTGATCTGTCTCTTGCAGGGCTACTGATTCCTGTAATGCTCTATATGTGGCCAGCCATCGGGGCTGACTGCATCCTTGCTCGGAGACCCTGGCACACCAGCGCGAACTGGGCAACTTCTGTGCCAGTTTGGAGGGCGTGCCTTGTTAATCTATCTCCTTGAAGAATAGGGTTTCTTTTACCTCTTGGGCCTTGACATGCCTGTTCAGGGGGTAGGATTTGGCCCTTAGTGAGCGGATTATCTGTTCCCTTGACATAACATAAAGCTCTAGGATTTACAGCTATATAAGAGAGTAATAATCTTGCTGGGATATGTGGGGAGTTACATACAGTATGTAAATCCCATCTTGAGATAGGGATATGTTCCTTTGAGAGTACAGCTGTAAGAGACCTGCATTATGAAATCTGAATCCATGTAAAATGGCCTGGTTTCATTACAAACTTGAATCTCACTTTACATCAGTTGAAAGTTTTGCTATGGTTCATGAACATTTCAGAGCAAACCTGGGCCTGGGTTCAAATAATTCTTTTATTCCTCTATATTATGCAAACTTCATAGCGCCATGCAATTCCAATACAAAACCAGATGAAATGTAAGGCTTTTCACTGAGTGTTTTGATACTTTCTCTTTTTTATTAATTTTGTGGTATTTTCCTATCTCAAAGTACAATTCAGCAGCAACAAATCAAGTGAAATCTTTGGGAAAGTCTCTATAAAAGCACTGTGATCCAAACCAGCCAAGTTCTGCACAGCTGCACTACAGAGTAATGGGTGAGGCTTTAGCTACTAAGCTTGATGCAGCCACATTCACTGTCAGAAATGGACTGAAGGAATGCAACTCCTCTGGTTTCCATTTCTGCCTGAAGGGGAGCATAGCTCTGTAAACCCACAATGAGACTTGGGGGAAAGGAAAACTAAATTACATTTAAAGAAAGAAAAGAAGCCTCCTGCTTTATTTTAGTGATTGAGTGATGCTGCGATGCTGATCTCTTCCACATAACATAGATAAGGTTACAACAAGCCTTTCATTATAAGCCTAATATTGAAAGCGACCCCCACTGAACTCTGCCAAGTCAAAAATCAAGCTGTCTGAAATTTCATAGGCAGCAGTTCAGACCAGACCAGAATCTTCCCTCCTGGCATATTTGCTAAGGTGTGTAAAGAGGAGAGGAGGAAAACAGAGAAAGTACATAGAAGGAAATAAGTTCCTGTAAAAGAATGAAGTTTACCCTACTACACATGCCATGTTGTGCTGTTATTACTATCTAACATTCTTAAATACAGACTTCCAAATTCATTCTCTTTACAGGCAAGCAAATGCTGAGCTTAATAAGATGTGGTGTGTATCATTAGGTTTGTTAAACAGGTCAAAGGAAACAATGTGAACAGCAGCAGCATTTTCTCTCTGCCCTGGTCTTTGATTGGGGTCAGTTCATACCACAGGAGAACCTCGTCAGAGTCTGGAATCAGTGCTATGCTTTGATTCTGGAGAATAAGAATGGTCTTGCATGCTGTTTGAAAATCTCTGTTGCAATGCTGATTTACACATTCAAATTAAAACAAGTTATTGCTTAAATTCAAGTTAGACTCTGCTTCCTTTTTGCACTGGTGTTGTATCTGCAAGACACCCACTATTGGTTGCCATGAGCAGAGAAAGTACACTGAAGAGGATTTAGTGATAGGAGTGAGAAGATCCGTGATCTCATAGCAACACCAGTATTCTTGCCTTTAGTGAGAATGAAAAACTTCAGTTTTCAGTTTGTCCTGAATGTGGAAATGGCGAAGGTGTCAATGAGAAGTCACTGCTGTTACCTGGTACCTTCTCTCTGACTAGCATTGTCCCAGGAAATTAAGCATGACAGTGGGTAGTGAAATTGCATGGGGCAAACTTGAATTTTTTCCCACTCACAGAAGAAATTCTAGGAGATTCATAACCTCAGAAATAGAGGAAAAAATTAAAACCATGCCAAGCCATTTTAAATTGGACTTCATGATAAACTGGGATTTGATATTCCTGCATAATTACTAATGAGAACACTTTCCCTTTAATTATCTTGTGGTCACCATTTCAAAGGTGATTAAAGCTATTCTTCACTAGATGTGGTTATAGATTTAATGCAAACCTGGTCTTTCTTGTGGTTTTATCTCAGCAATTAAATCTGGCTTGTGCACAGACTTTGTGTGGCATGAGGGATTTCACCAAGCAAAATGATTTTACCCTTCAGGCAATGTTAAATTTAGGAAAAATATAATTAATTACACCAGACAGGTATCTATTATACATCATGCACACATTCTTAGAGACCAGGGGGCCTGCTTCTACTCAAAGCAGAAACAGTCATTCCTTACAGCTCTGGTTTTAAGCACAGTAGCAACCGTTACCTGTTCAGACATGTCTTAATATCATAATTTTTATTATCTGTAACAAGCAATCATCCATTCTTTTAGAAGAAACAATACAAAATCCCAAGTTTTGAATACAAGTTCTCCCTTCCTATCCCATTTTAACTGAGTATTTCATGGTTCTTTGCTTCTTTTCTGATTGTATGCAGGAGTTACGTCTTGGAAATAATGCAGTGTTAGCCTATTACAGTTGCAGGCTATGTAATATGTTTCTGTTTAGTTTTTATCTGTTGATTGTAAGATTACTTGATTGCATTTTATTTTTTTCCCCCTGGACTACTTGATCAGTTTATTGCTAACTTATCTAATGTACAATACCTAGCCCATAAAAATCTTCCTATTTAGCTAGGGTTTAAGGCCTCCTTCTAAAGACAAAAGGCTACATTTTCAAAATGCAAGTAGGCGTTAAAGTGATACTGCACACTACTAAAATATCAGTAGATCTCAAAGCATTATAAAAACATTTGCAAAGCATCAGGGGGAGGGAAATGTATATCCAGTTTACAGAGGAATGAACTGATAGACTGTGTAGGTTATATATATGCCATGATAAACATCCAACTACTCTACTTTTGATTACATTAAAAAGATAGTATTTGAGATACAAGGATGAGTTGGACATTTTTATTGTCAGTGGGGTTGCTCCCTAATCTTCAGGATAGGTTACCTGTAGGGCAATAGAGCTGGATTTAAAATGCTGCATCTGTATGCAAGTGTAACATGAAAATGAGGAGATAAAGCTAACTTTTCTTGTTTTGCTGTCCTCTAATGCTCTATAGAGTTTATTCATCTATCTGATTAAAATAAAATATAATAAAATATTTAAACATGGTCCTTAGGAAAAAAGCTTCAGTACAGAACTAGTTTTACAATTGAATTATTGAAGTAGAATGGTGTTTGGGTAAGTGAGTTTTGAAATCTTACAGGGCTGTTACCAGATTTCATCTGTATCTTCTTCTATTGTTTCTTTTTAAATTCAAAAGCCTTAGTTCTTGAAAGAGTCTTGGAAGTATTAAAGCATTCAGAGCAGTGACATCGTAAAATATAGGGTACTAATCACAGAGTAGCTGTGCAACATACAGCTTTTTCTATCTGTCATATTTAATAACTAGACTATCATATCATTTGATGCTCATGTGCCAGAATCAGAGTCCTACCTCTCAACAATTTGGAATCATGACAAAAATAATATCACTCAGCCTATCTCATGACTCAAGTGACCTTGGCCTTTGATCCAGTCAGATCTTATCAGATCTTCAGAGGGTCAAGGTACACCTGTTTTCAGTATTTTAGCATTTTAGCCTCAAGCGTTAAAGGGCTACAGGGGACACAGGATACTCAAAGGAAAAGGCTCTGCTCTACTCTGTGTGTGTATACATACGTACATATATGCAGGTGTGTGCATCTGCCTTGGGAGGGGGGGTATTTTTAATAATGTGGTTTGTTATTTAAAACTGAGTTTAATCCAAAGCAAAATGATTATATTTTTTCTCACGGATAGCATACGTGTTAGAAATCATTGTTAATGAAAAATATGTCATTAAAATTGTTCTCGCAGCATGCATAGAGAAAGAGAGGCAACTTGGCAGAATAGGTATCATATACATGAAATGCATTAGTGCTTAACACACACAAACATGCTTTGCTGTATGGGAAACAGCATGATCAGGTATACATCTGCCATATTAAAGGATTAGAAGAAATGGGGAGAAAATAATACTTAATTCTGAATGCAAAAATATTCTGGTTTTTAAAGAGGCATCTCTAGAAGCAACTATATTATGAGATATAATACTACAAAATCTTGATTTAGCACTGCAGGGACTATTAATGCTTATGACTGCTTAATTTCTCTTTCTGAGATTCCAGCCGTATGCTGGAATGTAGGAGGTTTGTAGCATGTCCATTTAGTGAGGAATAATATGCAGCCAGAGGCAGTGAAAGTGACTATTTTGTTGATAAAAACATGCCAACCATTTTATTCTCAGATCTGAAGTATGGAATAAACTTTTGATGATCTGTGCTGACTTCTGTTTGAAAGATGCACTGTGTGTACACCAGACTAATGTGTATGCATTGTAAGCTATAGAGATATTATTATCATACAGATCATTGTTTGCAAACGGGCAGCTTAGAAGGCTGTGAAGATAATTTCTCATGACAATTATTATGTACAGTAGGTGTAGAAATTGTTTGCCTGTGACCCTCAGTAATCGTTAGTGAGGCATGTCTGCACATCTATCAGGGAGAAAATGAGGACTCTTCATTTACAGAAATAGGATGGTTTTACTGAAATGTATACACTGAAGTGTGCCTGAAGTTCCCTCTCCCTCCCCCTCCTACAGTATGACCCCAAACAGCAGAGCAAAAGATTTTAGTCTTACATTACAGAAAATGGTCATTGTCCTAATACAGGTAAGGATCAAGGCTTAGACACTGCAGTATTATGCTGAGCTCCTAATCTACAGTCTACAACCCACTGTGGTTTCCAAGTAACCATATCTTAATTTTAGGGGTGGTTTTCAGTGAAAAGGAAAATAGTATAAAAAGTTTCCTTCAGTGGCACTAGACCAACTTCCACCATCAGTGACTTCCACTTGGGGCCTTTTTTAAAAATCCCATTATATAGCAGCACTAATTTCACTAAACTCATGGGACAGTTCTGCTTGCAAAAGGACTGCTTGTGTGAGCCAGGGTTATGGAATTAAACCTTTAATATTGCTCTAACAAAGCAAGAATGAACAGAAAGAAGCTCACAGTAAAGAGGGAAAAGGGACTTACTACTCATGCTTTTGTTCTAGTTTGGCTGCAGGTTTCCTTCCAGTGATCCCTGTAACTTACTTTGTCTTTATTTTTCCCACTTGTGATTTGGAGGGGAATGATCAAGCTCATCCTCCAAATAGGTACTGAGGGGGACACTAAACTTGGCCCAACAATGCCTATATGATAGAACTGTTCAGGAGGTAAAGATGTTCATATTTGTGAAGTGCTATAGTGTATGAATTACCAGTTATGTTTACAATGATATTTTTATAAGTCAAAGCAAAATGGGCTGTATTCCCTGAGGGGTCTGGGTAATTTTCTATCCACCTTATTTTCCACACAGGTGAAATATATAGTGTCTTAAACTGACTCGAGTAGTTGGGTTATTTGGGTTTGTAGATACAATGAAACATAGCAGCCCAATGTACTGTGGCAGTAATTTTCTTCACAGCCTGCATACAGTTCTTTCTACATCCATCATCAAAAGGAGATGCATTGACATAAAATGAGTTTGCAACATTTTCTTTGCTTTCAAATGTGCCAAATTTCTGTGTCACAAATGCTAGTGTGAGTCAGGTGAAGACTTCTAAACTATAGATTTCTTTCTTGGTTTCCATAGTTTTTAATTAAATAATATAAAGCACAATAAAACATTTTTTTTTCTGCAGAAGGCCAAATGTTGACTAAGTATCTTGAATTTCCTATCCAACCCCAACCACCAACTCTGTGCTCCCTACCACTTTCATTTCGCCCCAGGCAGTGTTCTCCCTTTCTTTGCAGCTCTAGATGCTTCCACATTTTCCTAAAACCAACAATATTCTTTCTTAAGGGGCAGGGCAAATAAGGTATCAGGTTCCTGTGGTCATTTATCTTACCCTTCCTCCTTTCTTTCCTTTCCCAGTGGTCTGGAATGTGCTGTGACCTTTCTGTGCATGGCATAGAAAGTGCAGTTAAGCTAAGCAATACTTCTTTTTACAATGCATTGTGTACACCCCTGGATATAAACAACAGATCCCTGCCTCAAAAGACAAAATTCCTCACAGCCAATTGCCAGGTGCCCAGGAGCATAGTTTAAGGTGAAAGTAATTTGATGAGACTTGAAAACTACATTCCTTCCTTTTATATTGCTCAAGAGTACTCAATGACTGCATTGAAGCTTTTGTATTATTAATTTCATATATTGTATCAATCAGGGAACAGATGCAGCTAGATATGTAGGAACAACTTCCCTGTGTAGGTGAAAAGGAAGGAATGATGGTCTGGCTCTTGGGCTTTGTAGGTATGTTTTAGTTACAAAAAGTCAAAAGTAAAACTTGTAAACAAACATGTTCTTAGTTTTAACCTTGAAAGTGTCATTTGCTTAATGAGACTGTCATATTATTAAAATTAAATTTGTGGGCAAGACTGGGGACTTGCACTTCAAATGTATTTCCCTGTAAACTGTAATTTTCCTAGTAACAAGGAATAGATGCTTGTATTTTATTGTTGTAAGCAGCATAAAGAATCTAATATTGTAAACTCAAAGATGTGAGTG
Organism: Coracias cyanogaster; assembly: GCA_033124195.1. Classification (NCBI taxonomy): domain Eukaryota; kingdom Metazoa; phylum Chordata; class Aves; order Coraciiformes; family Coraciidae; genus Coracias; species Coracias cyanogaster. The sequence continues at coordinate 2,192 of JAVSBS010022788.1, read as the reverse complement.
ACTGTCTAGTACTTGGATCACTGGATTAGAAATAGGAAAATTTGGGTTATTCTGGTCTAAGATCTCTACTATCTTCCTGTGTCACTTTCAGCTATGAATTTTTTGACTTAACTACAGCTTCTCAATGGTACTATCAATATAAATAACCTAATCCATGTATAGATGAGCTATTCTGAAATCTCAATACAACCTTTTCAGTAAGTCAAGTTAGGCTCAGCAGGACCCCATGCTGTTATCCTGCTTCTGGCACTACTCTTTGTTAACATGTTCTGGAGGAGAGATCTGATGCTTTCACAGCTGATATGCTGGCCTCAGTGCAAGTATAAACACTCCTGCCTTTGAGAGTCTTTTCATACAACCTGTGGCTCACCAAAACCATTCAGGACCCTGAGAATGGTTTCACCCAAAGTTTGTTTCATCTCAGGCCAGGAAGTACAAAATTGGCTTCATTATCCTTGGTAAATATGTAGGATTTGATTGTAACAGCTGGGGAACAGATCATCTTCAAATGATTGCAAGAATGAACTGAATGAACTGTCCAGCTTGGAGAAAATCTTGGGACTCTTAGAAGACAAACAGCTGACTTGGAAAGGAAAAAAATGTTTTCATATCTCTCTTTCTTCCCTCTGGAAATGACATGCAGGCATTGGCACCCTCTTCCTTGAACTACGTAACAGATGAGTTGATATGTTGCTGCCAAAGGATATTTAGTGGGTCATACTGGTGGGTAAGTTGAGTGTTGGCTCCATCCACTCTCGTGCAGCAGCACATGACTGCCAGATACTATTCCTATATCTACATATAATCTTGCATATATCATAGATGATGCTGATACAGAAACTCATTAAGGCTGAGTCTGTCTGTCCTTTTATATGTGAGACTTCACTGAATTGAGAACTTCGAGCTGAGATCAATAGGAGGATCAGGCCATAAGAAAAGAGCTGAAAAGCCCTATTGATTATTTAGTACATTAGGAATGCCAAAAAATGTAGATTTTGAATGATGCCTGGTATTCTTAAAAAACATCATGATAAAACAATTGCCTGATGTATTCAGTGTTTTCTCTGGTAGTCTAAGCGTTTACCTAAGGCTTCTAAATTTATTTCCTAGCCTAACTAGCCCAGTGACCTTTCTGAAGTTATTTATATTGTCTTCATATTTGTATTCAATTACTCAGCATAAATCAGAATGAGAATTCAAGGCCCCCTTCTGCTTTATCTTTACCAGTATGCAATGATCCTGATCCAAAGTCTGCTGAAGGCAGGGACCCATTGACATTAGCTGACTTTGAGCATCATATACACCACACCAAACTCTAATCCCCTGTATAATGCATCCCAGTTCAGCCAAGTGACAAGTCATATGGGTTTGGTTATTTAAAAACAGAAAAGCAAATGTTCTGCTGGCAGCATATTTAAAGGTTTTTTACATGTGTATATGTTCTGTCACAGTGCTACCTGCTTTATCCACTGCAAAAAATTCAGAAAAAGTGAGCCTCCTATAACACCTCCTGCAGCAGTATCTTTAGATGTCATAAAACCCCTGGTTCACTACTGATCTTTTTTTTACCTGTTAGATGACCAAAGCACAGCAATGTGTTATAACTTGTGCCAAGCTATAGGAGGAATTATCTCCATGGAGAGAGAATTGGTCTCTCCATATGGTCTTTCTCCTCTGTTCAGGTGCTGATTTTCAAAACACATATAAAATCTAATTAATTTTGAGACTCCTAATCTGAACTAGGATGAAACAAGTATGTCAGACTGGGAAGAAATTTATCACAGAAGGCTCAAAGTCACTGCGTGATGTGGGCAAAGGAACTGGTCACTAGACTTAAAGTTATTATGAGGAGTGGAAACAGATGGTAAATAAGTGGTATTATTGCATAAGCCTGATTTCTGCTAAATATTTTAATTCTCTGTGCCAACTGTGGGCCAGGTAGTTACTTGCTTTTTCATGATAGAATGAATACAAAACAACTGTTGGCTTTTTTTGTCCTTTGTTAATCTACATCAAGGTGTAGGAAGCAATTTATAGTCCTGCTATGCCATCCTGGTTCAGGAAAAGTGATGCAAAGTCAATCATAGAATAACAGAATCATAGAATGTTAGGGGATGGAAGGGACCTCTGGAGATCATCAAGTCCAACCCCCCTGCCAGAGCAGGACCATAGAATCTAGGGCAGGTTACACA
>JAVSBS010022787.1:0-18317 GCA_033124195.1 Coracias cyanogaster | reverse complement strand
CTCCAAGGAACTTTCTTAACCAGTGCTCTAAACAGGTTGAAGTCTGCCTTTCGGAAGTCCATGGTAATAGTCTTGCTCGTCCCCCTCTTTACTTGGGCAAGAATTGAGAACTCTATCATTTTATGGTCGCTAAGCCCAAGAAGATCCTTCTGACTGTGGAATACCAAAGCAACTCAGTACAGCTGTTTGGTCCTCCAGACTCAGCACAGTTTGAGACCTAATCTTACACAACCATCCTAACTGAAGGATTAATTTAATGACTGCTTATGTGTCATGATTTCATTAATACCCAAAGGAGGGTAGGAACAGAGAAAAGATACTTAAGAGTCATCCAGCACTGGGAAGGGCTGATAGCCTCTACAAATAGAAACAAAAAAAATGCAACATAAGGAAAATCATGTCTGATATAACTAAAGTAACACGAATCATGGTTACTGAATGGGAGAGGAAGGAGAAACTACTGCAGAAAAGAAGTGATGGATAATGGTGCCTGTATCTCTCTCATCCTCAAGAATTAAGCAGCAAAAGGCTAGTAGCATTTTGGAAGGCAGGTAAAGGAGCATCACTAAGTGTTCAGAGGAAAAAAAATCTCTTTGCACCAAATTCAGTCAATTGATGCTTAACCTCTATTGATCAGAAGAGCTGTGAAATGCTTCAACTGCAGGTGTAATACTGAGACATCCCAGGAGCTCACCCTTTTCAATAAACCCCCACAAAAAGTCTAGCAAGGTACAGCCTAGTCTTGCAGAGGCATTACAACCAGATCCTACAGCAACAGGTACAAGGGAAGACATGCAGTAATGACAGCCTCATTCCGCAGAACATTATCATTCAGTTATACATGTACTTATAGGACACAGTATCATGGGAACTGAAGAACTAGACTGGCAAAAAAAAGCTCACAGCAACATATTCAGGTATAGAAGTTAAGAGAGACTCTTAAACATGATTTTCCTCTGCAATAATTTTGTTGTTACTGTTAAAGAAAGGAAAAAGCTATTTATTTCCAGAAGGCCCATTGGTACAGTTCTGCTTTCTAGCTGAGCCACAGCTTATTTACTTTTTGGTGTTTCAGTCACTCCTAGTTTTCCTCTCTTTTGTCTGCTTAGATTCCCTCTACATGAAAGAAGTAGAATGATCCATATCCAGGATCTTAGGAGCTGAGACATTGCCAATGCACATACTAGGAACCAGGAACTGAGAAGCATTTCTGGGTCCCACATATTGGATTCAGCTTGCATTTGTTACTGGTCACATATTCACACACATGCGAAAAAACAACCCGGCAACATCCAAACTCAAGTCCAACTTCTTGAGCAAGCACAGCTGGTAACAGGGTACTTGGAGAGAAGAACAGCAGGTTTCCACAGACCCAATGCTCTTGGAAACACTAGAAAAGTGCAGACAATGCGATTGAATCCATGTCAGGCAACCAAAGAAATATCACTGAATACAAATAGGCAGTTTTATAGCAAATTGAAAAATGCCAGGCCAGGAACTGATTTGACAAGAGCTCCATAATCAGTCAAATTTCTGACTAATGTATGCTGAACAACTCCAAACACTCCTCAAGACAAAAACAAACAGAAGAATTGTATGGGTCACTGTCCACGAAGAGTCTCCACTTTATACATTTTAGGTAAACCTTGTGGTTTACAGCTTTGAGAATTTCATTCATCTTGAAAGCTCAAAAGGTTTTTACTGAATAATTATCATCTCAAAAGCATAGAGACATCTTGATGACTATCATCAAAACCTTAAACATTCATTTATTGCTTAGTAAGGGTAATTAGCTGAATATAACAGGATGAAGTTTGCTGTTTTGTTTTAAATCAAAATTTCCTTTGACTTCAATAGAAAGGTAGAAAAGAGAAAAATATTCACGCACTGATTCAAATCCAGTAGATCTTCATCTCCAGATGGCTGAGTGATCTTCTCTCGAGTCACAGTAACTCAGACTGAGACACTTACCTGATTTCCACTAATTTCCAATATTTCAGTGGTAACCTCAAATGTTCCTCTTATGGAACCAGTAACTCAAGAGTGAGAACTACTCTGCTACAGGTAATGGGACACTGGTGATTTGAAAAGCAAAAAGTGGGGGGAAAAATTATTTTAAACCATAAATGCAAGAGAAATGCAAAGAAACAGATGTGGGCAGTGCAGGGAAAGCTATAGAGATTCTTAACAATAGCATTTAGAACCAAAAGGAAGATACTAATAAAATCTCAGTTCTTTCCTTCTGCAGTTAATTTCCATGAAGGCTACTGCTTCCCCATCCCCTGCCCTGCTTTTATGCAAAAAAAGTTACCAAATAACATCCTTTTACCTACAATAGATTTTAGAGCTTAGCAGCAAAGCTTCACTGACACTTTAATCTTACTGTTTCTTCTTCATTAGGTTGGACATTAGGAAAATTTTTTTTCACTGAAAGGGTTGCCAGGCATTGGAACAGGCTGTCTAGGGAAATGGTTGAATCACCATTCCTGGATGTGTTTAAAAAGCCACGTAGATACAGTGCTTAGGGACATGGTTTAGAAGCAGACGTGGTAGAGTATGGTTATGGCTGGACTGGATAATCTTAAAGGTCTTTTCCAGCCTAAATGATTCTATCATTCATGGGAGCTACCGATAATGAACAGAACCCAGTTTCTAATGTATGAAACAAACACCATATTTGCATTGAGAAGATTAAAGTACTTTGGCCACTTTTGTATAACATAAGGGAAAAGAACTTAAAACCTCATACTCCAAGCAGCTTGCTTATTTCTACCACCTATTTCATGATGATTGTAAATGATGGTTAGATCTGAAGAGTTTAAAGATACACAGACGCATGCACAAATTGCTTTAAGGTTAACACCATAATCTATGGGGCCCATACAAAGAGGACAAACACTGGTAGCACAATGGGATTAAGCGCAGGTATGGTGTAAGCATCAGATCCATTCACATATGGAAGAGATTTGATGCCATGAAACATAAATGGCTTTAGAGAAAGCCCAGTTTAAAAAGAAGTTACGAACAGAAATAGCATTTGAAAAATGTCCATGTAGAACATTTGTCTGCATTTACTGTATTAATAAGGAGAAGCACACACCGCCAAAACAACCACAAGAATGAAAGTTTAAGATAGTGCCTCAATAAAAGAAGGAAGCAAACCTACAGCTGAAGATATGAAACCCATATTTTATCCCTCTGTTGCATTTACCTTTCACTTTGAATGGGAAAGTACAGTCTCATGTTTTTTAGCAGTTTGTCCTATAGGAAATTTTGATTTTCCATTGATTTCCTGTTGTAATGTACTTTGTGTGAAATAGCATACAATACAAAATAATATGTATGCCAATTTTACTGCCCCAAATTGGATTTCTGTGCCATTTCTTCTGATATACCAGTTTTATTTCACTCTATCATTATTTTACCTTATGTGCTCTCAATCTTCATATTGTTTCAAGGAGAAACTCATCCTTATGCAGGAGAGCCAGCATAGGATATATCCAACATTAAAAGCTCACTAAAGCTTTATTTGGAGTGCATAGTTCACAGCACACGGATGAATTTCACCCTCAATAAACACTGTATTTTTCTGGCCAAATAAGGGAGAATACAGCATGCCAGCATTTAAGATGTTTTCTCCAAAACAGAATCAGTGGTTCATTTCTGAAGTGCTTTCTGGCTATATCCTATTCCCGACTTTCAATATCACCTGAGCATTTTCTCAAACAGTAGAACAGCTGAGGTTATGATATTATCTGTCAAGCAGCTCTTGTCACAGAGTCAAAGCTACTGGCAATGTAAATTAGGCTCTTGTTGACGATTGGACCCTTTTTCAGGAAAGAAAAAAATAGACATGTGTATACCTCCAAACTTACGTCATGCAAATCAGGATATAATCACCTACCCAAGTGTTTGCTCTATCAGAAATACAACATATCTACCTTCTACACTTAACGCAGCCCCTTCAGAAACTGACTCTAGAATTAAATTCTTCAGAGAAATCCACATTTTTCTTCTTTACAAATTTAAATAAGATTTATGTGTATAGCACAATATCTAAAACACCTGCCTCCCTAAAGTTAAGTGTGATCAGGAGAGGAATCAGTAAAATACTTTCATTCAGCCTAAAAATTATTTGAGAAGCTTGTGAATAAGTACATTCTAGATCATCTTAAATGTGATCATGGGGGAAAGCAAACAACTCCCTGCAGAAATAAGCTCCTGTTTTTCAAATTCAAATTTCTCTTAGTGTTAGTAATGAAGTCATTAGGACAGTGACATATCAGGCTGTATTACAAGGCAGTGGATGTGCGGGACAAGGGAAGCATCCACTTTGCTCAAAACCATTGCATCCATGGAGGTTGCCTAAGGCCAAGCAGCAGCCAGCCTCTCAAGTGAATAGGCTTAGCATCTCCACAGGACACTCCAGGCTACCTCCTTGCTCTGCACTCTGTCCCCAGTCCAGCTCTCCCATAAAACACAAACACATCCTGCTTCCCCTATGACTTCCCAAGCACTTCTTCAGACAATCCAGGCTTACCTTTGTTCAGGGATTCACCTGGGATTTTCTAAAAGTTATTTTTCTTTTGAATACAAAGCAGTATTTTCAATCCTCACCAAGCTATTTCCTTTTTCTCTGCAAGAAGAGGCAACTCTAAGCCTCTACTCTATCATCTCTAAGCATGATATATGAACTGCAAATACAGTATGCTACAATGAGCCTGTACTAAATTTCAGGCTTATTAAATAATTTCTGCCTCTTAAGCCAGTTACATTTAACCATAAATACATCTTTCTCAGCTTCTTTTATTTCATTTACAGGGTTGTTTTTTTTGTTTGTTTTCTTTTTCTACTTTCTTACTATTTATGTTTGACACGCAGCTTGACACCTTTGGTATTCCCTTAGGCTAGAAGGGGCATCTACAGACTTGCAAACTGCAAATGCATTTTATTAGGCTCAACAGGGAGAAAGCACCATGGGATTCATCATGGGTTTGTATCAGAGAGGCTAATTGACAGCAGACTAAAGGCATTATATGGTTCTGATTTCACAATTCCCACCACAGCTCTCAGCTCTGCAACCACTTCTGTTTTTCTTGGAAAGCAGAAAATAGTCATTAAAAGCAGCACCATATAGTCAAAAGGAGAGAACTAAGCATTTGTACAAACCAACCTATTGCAAATACCTTTGCTAAACCACAGCAATTTCATGTGTGGTTAATCTCATAGGTACAGTAGAAAGAAGGCATTCCTTAGTATTTGCAAAAGAAGAGTCATTACTTCATTTAAATATTAAAGAGTGCAAATGTACACAGGCCAGAATTTACCAATCATGTTCAAGAATTAAATTTTAGTGGCATGAAAGACACCAGGAATTAACCTCAGACATTTGAGTACAGTTCAGTTCTAAGTACGAGGTTAGACAGTCACAGGAGCTTATATATATATATACACACACACACACAAATATATATACACACTACATACACACACTGGCCCACTTCCTTATCTCTGCTCTGTGTGGTTTGGAAATAGTATCATCTTCCACACATAAGCACATTAGTTCCTCCTGAAAGTCCTCCCATTCCGCATTTAATGCGCACACACTAATTTACCTAATATGCAATGACAGTTGCCAAACTGCTCTTTCTTCTCCAAAAGATGGGACCCATCTTCTATTTCAATCTGTTAACCTCACAGTCACAGCACTCCTAATTATCCACAATTTCTGTATCACCTCTTACATCAGCTAGATAAAGCAGTTGTTGCAACTGCAGCCCTCCTTGCTGATGCTCAGCTGTCTGACTGCTCCCAGCAGATGTGCCAGCTCTGTTCCTCTTGGTTTCTGCTGAAGACATCGAGTGCACATAAGTGCTCAAAACTTGCTAGCTGCTGTCAAGCCAACACTGCAAAACTATTTTCTGGTGTTTGGAGTGTCTGGTGGGTAGGGGTGGTTGGGTTTTTTGGTGAGGTTTGATGGCGAGGGGGTTGCTTTTTAAAAAAAAATTCTCCCAACAACAAAAATAACAAGCCAGTTTCCTGCAGAGATCAGAACATTCTCAACATCTAGAATTTAATGTAATTTAGAAGAGTCTGTAACTCCAGGAAGTGGGTGGGAAGAGCAGAGTATAGATTAGAAAACATACTGAATACAAGCATGTAGCACTGTGACAGAAGATCTAGGGGGTTTTTTAAGCCCATTAAATTGATAGTTTACTCACACTGTATTCTTGTCACTAAATCATGCACAATAATAGGTGTCACAAAGACAGTCCCTCCCTTTCAAAAACACATAAAATGGAATAAAATAATTGCAAATCATGTGCACTGCTAACAAAGAGAGGGGAACCAGGAAAAAAAAAAAAAAAAAAGAAAGTAGAGTTTAATTGCTTGTGGCTTTGTTTTTTTTTTTGTAATTTTGAATTGTCAGTGTGACTGTAATGTGCATTTAGTTTGCAGTGCTGCTTGTTTTACATTAACATTACACTTCCAGGAATGTTAATGTAACATAGATGCAAGGTGGATGTAAATATTTATGATGCTGTAGGAAACACACAACACTACTCCTAGCAGATAGTATTGGAAATAATGTATTATACAGAGGAAGGACACTTTGTCCATGAAAGTGTGCAGAATATTCATGCTATCAGATGAACCAAACAAGCCTTAGGTATTATAGAGTCCAAACTGATACAACCATCATTATGCTCCCAGAAGAACCTTGCCTCTCACTGCTGAAACCTTCCTGAAAGGTCTGAAGGATATTTCCACAGCCTGCAGCTATGATGCCCAAGATCTCACTAACACAACACTAGAGGCAAGTATCACAGCAGATACAAAAACTGTCGACAATGGTTTTCTATTAAAATGGTTCATCAAGTTACACCACTGTGGCTGGATCAACAAGGTGTAAGCCTGCCAATTTTTCACACATCAAATGAGAAGTCAGTGCCACCTTCATGGAGGGACTTGGTCACACAGGCAACCTTGTACTAAATCACCTTTAAGCAAATGGTGGCCTTTCAGGGACAACACATTTAAAACAAGGAACATTTGCTACTAAGGTAGCAAGAGCAATGATTGAAATCACACATCATACTAGTACTCTATGATCAACCCTCAACAGCAGAAAGCACAGAGGAGACATGCACATAAAAAAGCCTACATAACACCTAAGAGGCCATGTACCTTTCACATCCTACTTGTTGCTTTGTATGGGTGGAAAGGGAAGGAGAGAGCACAAGAACTGTGTTGATTACTCTTAGCTGGTCTTAGGAAAAAAGTGCACAGTATTACAAAGAACTACTTGGGTTTTTTTTCCCTAACAGTTTTTCTTTCTCTGCATGTGTTGCCAATATAAACACTTGGAATGATAGCACATACATATGTGCTTTGAAGTTTTATTGTTTCTTAGCATGATGAAAAACTCAACGTCATTTACATGATTATCTTGGGTTGAAGTTGGGCAAGTCATTGTGAACCACTTGACATTTCATACAGACAACAATTAAAAAAAAAAAATCACAAAAATTCTTTTCTAGTACTGAAAGGCTCCACAAGACACATGAAGTTGGGATTTTAGGCTGTTTACACAATTGCAGGAACCAATGGCTGCTGCTTCTGGGAAGTCTTTGACCAGTTACACAGCCATGATGGGCAAAGGCAATTCTATTCTTCCAAGAAGATTCAACACCTCCCAGCCAGAGTCTATCTGAACATCAATAACCAGTGAGCATAGGAGCACACTAGAAGCTGAGATCACCTCTTTGCCCCTTAGGTACAAGGGAAGGCTACAAAACACATCAGTTTAAAGAGTTCTCCTCCTCTACAAAAATGAGGATGACAGCAATAGCAGTTATGCCACCACTAGGTACAGTAACATCCAAGAATGCAAGACCTTATTTGCCCAGTTATTAAAAAAAGGAAGTTTTACTTTCAAACTGCTTAACAAGTGTATTAACCATTATTTAACAAAATAACAATAGTATCAGAAATATCTGTGGCTGGCTACACTATTTTATGATGTCTGAAAAAGAAAAGCCAATCAATTAAACGTTAACATTAGAAAGTTGACATTTTTCCCCTCACTACAGAGATGGTTTTAAGCCTTACAGACTTTAACGTTAATTTTATTTGCCATGATTTTGTTCAGCAAAATAGGAATTCCAACCACATGAGCCAACTGGACAGATACAGCAGATAGTATTAATAGCACTTAATCTCAACATCGTCTTCAAATGTCAAAAAATTTCAGAAGACAATTTCAAGTGTCATGTATCTCATGCCACTTAATATTTCACAGCAACCTTTTAATTTCATTTTCAGCATCAGTCATTAGCAGTATTGGCATAAAAAGCCAAATTAAATTAATTTTTACCCTTCTCTGCTGCAGCATGTATTTGATATGCAGCCCTTGGTGTGGCTCTTCTTGTTTGGATCAGATTGAGCAAAGCATTTCTTTTTACAATTTATTTAATCCAAAACTGAACCAAAACACATCTTTTTGTCAGACAAGCAGTGATGCTGTGTGGGGAAATGCAACTGCAAATGTTGATGATGTGTCTGTGTGTAGGTTGATTAGATGAGGGTTTGTTGTGTGCTCTGAACTCAAATAGTCTCTCTTCAGAGATCTCTGTTCAAGCTATCTATTAGTCATGGTTAAATGAGCAACAATTTAAAATATACAGAAAACAGATACACTTAAGTCATAGAAATTCTGTGTGTGCAGTGCTTGACATCAAAGACAACAACAGAGGTTATCCAGAGCCAACAAAGCTTGGCTGACACTGTGGAAGAAGAAAGTGAGGCTATCCTGCTCTTGCTGCAGCAGAAACACTGAAGAGCAATCTCACCTTCCTGCTTGCAGCATTGGGGTGTTACAGATCGTCCCTTCAGAATCAAGCATCAAATTCTACAGATCATGCTTTGGAAGCAGATTTTGCACCACTATGGTTTAATTGGAAGATTTAACACACAGCATGTATCTGCTGCAGGGATTTCCAGTCACAGAGCTTTATATTTACTCATTGCTTCAGTGATTTCAGAATATAATAAAAATCCTGGTCTACAACATTCAAGAATTGAGGTCCCAAAACATCTGTGCAACCTTTCTACTCTGTGTCCCCTTTATCAAGATGATCTTCCAAGCATGATACTTGATGCTTCTCACCATATATGAAATACCACAGAGTATTTCTTGACAGCTACCAAACAATTACTGTGGCCCTCAGTTTTCATGGTCTATAGAATGCAAAGGATGAGTAAGGGAAAATAGATGTGATGTACCATGACTTTAAAGAAGTCACATATTAAATACAGTATTGAATTATAAAAACACTACACCTCTCCTTTTAAAGTAGGATTTTATATATATATATATATACACACACTTATTCAGTTATGGGAAGAATAGCCTTAAATGGAACAGTGATTTATATTTCACATAAATAGTTCTCCATAGGAGCCTCAATTTCAAAGATACCCCAAGTAGACCAAACTTCTAGGGAATTAAATGGACCATTTTATATGAATTTATCACATGAAAGCATGCAGAACACAGGGAAGATTAGTGATCATGCAAAATAGCAATACCTGTCCTTAATCCTAATAATGTAATGTTACTACATTTGTTTGCCCATCTTGGGTTGCTGTGAGAAGAATCTGGGTGAAATCCACCACTCCCATCCCTCAATGAAATCTCAGTTTCCCCAAAATTATCATTTTCTCAGAGAAGTATTCTCAGCCTATGACCCTCACTGTTGAAATTAACAGAAACCACCATTCAGTTACAGCAATTAGGAGAGGCAAAAAAAAAAAACAAAAAACCACCCACAAACACAACAAAAATCAAGCTTAAAGAAAAAAAGCTTAGACTTCACAGCACAGATACCGAGCCCAAGTTTAAATCTCATTGTGGGCTTATTCTGAGAAGCATCCAATTAGAAATAGTACCTGGTGAATCAGGCTAAGGGATCAGACCTCAATTCTCCTTCAAGTGCCCTCCGTTAGTGGATGTTTAATTGTGACCATGTTATTCTAGGGGAACTCTCACATTTGGAGTAAGGTTTTGCCTGCAGCTTAGAAGGGCACTCCAGATGTTCTGGGATGCAAACATCCCCCTTCTCTCCAAGGCCTGAGCTTCATTCCAACACCAAAACTTTGATTGTTTGGTAGTTTTGACCAAGACACTGGAGCACATCATCAGCTTCTATGCAAACAGAAGCAGAAGCGGCCACAATCAACCTGAGACATCCTTGCCCAGCCAGCAGCCTTCATCTCCACTCAGAACCAGCTGAAGGTGTTCCAGCAAGAGCTCTCACATGCTCACAATTTAAACAGCTGATGTTTCTCCAATACTGAACAAAGACAGATATTGAAGTACAAGAACATCCTGATAGACAGAAATTATCTTAACTTGCACTAGCTGTACTGATACGAAAATGTTAGTTGATTTCACAGTTAAAGCAAAGCTGAGTTTTGCTTTCTTCCACCATGCTATCTATAAAGAATTAAACAAAGTAAAATCTACTGTTAAACAGAGGGGATTGTGCAATTAAGTGAACTGACTAAGAGACAGTAGCTGATGTTTTCCTGTTCATGTTTCCTAGAGGTAAGGAAGTTACCCAAACCCAACTGAAGTTATTTTGTTGTCTGTCAGTATAAATCAGAGCCAGCAAGGCGTGCTCAGTGTAACTGGATGGAAAACCTGTGCTGGCTTGAGAAGAACTGAACTGTCATGCTGCACAGTGGATAAATGCTCAGACTTTACACTACCTGTGACCACTTCAGCACAGTCATGGTTTGGGAAGGAGATCGGCATGGTAACTGTTTTTGCCACTGTAGCACACCTCAAAGTGGAGATTTAAGGAGTTGCTTGAAAGGCGAGCAGAAGGTACAGTAATGAAACTAGAGAGCAAGAAACTCACGGGGCACAGGCTTTTCAGAACTACACTGTGATGTATGTTTACAGAAGCCTCAAATGCCCTTTTTCATAACTCTGTTTATAGCTCATCTGTGTGCAGTAAGTCTTGACCGGAATTGGTCTTTGACACAGACTGTAAAATACAAATCTTAAGAGGACCCAATAGAAAATAAAAGTCAGTGTCATGACAAAATGGATGATTTCTGATGTAATCTCTTTCCACTCATGCCTCCCATACAAAGGGGATATGGAAAATATGTTTCCCGCTATAGAAATTAAGAATTCTGCTTCAATAAAAACACATCTGGCTCCTATGATGTTGAAGTAAGAGCTTATTAGTATTATTGCTGTTGTTATTACTATAGCTGCTCCCAAACAAACACACAATTCTCCTTTTTGAAGATTCTTCCTCTGCTGCCCAGTTATTTGCCAAGCAGAGGGACAGTCCTTAGAAGAGATGGTAAGAGCACACCAACAATATACCAAAATATTACCACAAAGAGAAGCTGAACCCAGCTAAAATGCTGCTCAACTGTGTAGAGATAAACAGGTATTTTATCTGTTCCAGACATTTTGACACCAACACAGTTTGATGACAAAGACACGAAAAAAGAAAATTGTCTTATCCAGCTAACAGTTTCCCTGACAGAGGAAGCTTCAATAGGACAGGAAATACAAGTAATTTGTTTTCTGGGCTGTCAAGCCCTTTGTCTTGACCCAACAACAAATCTATTGATCTACTAAGCGCAAAGGGAATGGTAACTGTCGTGATGGTGTAACACAAACCAGATTTAAAAATAAAAAGAGAAAAGAAAAATCAGCTTGTTTATACTCTGACAATTGTGTGTTCTGAATTTCCTCCTCTGTCATGTCACACATATTCTTGAGGGAGATGCAACATACTTATCCCATGTGTCACTGCTCTCCAGGGTGTCACTCAGGACCCTACATCCCATGAGCCCTCTTGCTTCCTCAAGGATGACAGCACTGAGAAAACACAGTAGTGCAGCTCATCATTTACCCAGGCAAGGAAATTTCTCAGCCTGCTTTGGAGGATAAATGCTACAAGGTGGTGATGATGTGTGTGGTGAGCTCAGCCACATGCCTCCAGGAACAAGAGCCTACACAAAAAGTCAATCCCTCCTGCTGGACGTCTCTCAGTAATGGTGAGGATACTATGTTTCCTCTGCACTGCCAGTGAATAGCGCATCCACTTCCCATCCCTTGGGACTGAGATATCCACAACTTTCAGATGTATCCAGATGTCTTTTTCCAACTGGCTTCCCTGCAATACAGACCAACTTAGCCAATGTCCTCACACTAACTGTCAGTATCGCAGCAGTAGCTTCCCTAGACTTGCTCCAAGTCTATCTTCCTGAATAGCACCAGAGAAACTGCTCCATCAGACCCACTGGAAACAGTCTCATTGTTTAAGACTCACTGTATTTTCCTTCCCTGCTGAAAGAAACAGTCTAACAAATCTTTGGGTACCCAATTTTTTTTTAAATACCCAGTGTGTTTTGATACTTAAGAGCAGATCACCTTGCTTAAAGAAATATTAAAAGGTTGAACTAGGATTTTATGTAGACTGTCTGGCATTTCTGCTCTAAGAATTATATTGGGAAAAAAAAGTAAAAAAGAATGCTTTACTCTGCAGTTATTTTGGATCAGTCAAGTCTAATTAGCCCAATACCTGAAAAGCTTTGCTCTCATTTCTGCCTGACTTGTTCCCTTCTCCAATTGTCTTGACTGCGAAGCAAAAATTTATTTCCCAGATATATTAATCACATGTTGGGGATATTCCATTATTATAGCATAGCTAGAGAAAGAGAGAGTCCTCTCAGGTTTTCCTTTAACAAAAATGAAGTTAAATCAATACTAAGCAAATTTCCCAGAAGTCAAATTCCCTAGAATTAGAATGAGGATGGATGAAGAAGTAATATGCCAGGTAATGTTGCAAAACACCACGGCATCTGAGGCAAAAACTATGTTTTTCCACACCAGTTGGAGCTGCCCCTTTGAGCAGATGGGCAACTGTACAAAACCTGAAACTTTCACAGCTAAGCAGAGCACTAAAAGGTGATAAAAGTCTTTACTGACACATCAGTTTAATCTTTTTTCTTTCTAACACCAGTGGAAATACCTGGACTGGCAGGTTAAGATGTCCATCATTGAACCCTGGACAGTGTCTACTGGACTGACTGCATTTTTAACAGGATACCAAAGGGTAGCCAGACACAGCCCTGGTGACAGAACATATGACACATACGTGGGATGTGGGACCTCTTCCATTTGTGTCTCAATGACTCTCGCAGTTCATAACCCAAACAGCCATACATGTCTTCAGCAGGTCATTTGTCAAGCATTAGCCAATACAACAAGAAAAGGTGCAACGCGGTAGAACACCATACACTTTTTATTTTTAATAAGAAACTGCTCATAAATATTATTCTTGGTTTCACAAGAGTACTTCCATAGAATATATATATTTTTAATCTTCAATTCATGCAGTACATAAAATACGACTCCCTGAAGAAAGGCTTGCACAAGTACATGCAAAAATTTAGCATGTAGCAACACGCATTGAAGCAAAAAATAAACACTTTTAAAAAGTTTGTTCTCAAAAGTTCAATTTAGCTTACCTAAAATAAGATTTAACTCTTTTTTTTTTCTTTTAAATGGAAAGTGCCAGTATAGAGGACTTAAACATTCAGATGAGTGAAAGTCACAGCACATCTATTAAGGTGGTTTAGCTAATAACACATGTAAATTAAATAAATATTTATTTACAGGGCCTCAGCATTTACTGTACCTCAAGAGGTAGGATTTTTACTTTAAAGTATAGTCAGTACCAGGAATGGTAAACAAAACAGATGACTAAATATTTTGTAGGAAAAGCAGCACTCTGTAAGCAATCAATGTTATGTTTATTTTTTTATGCATTTATCTCTCTAAAAAAGAAATCCACAGCAACAGTAGGCACTATTTCTTCAGTAAAAAAGGCAAAACAGTCTTGGATATAAATCTGATTTCCAGATGTGCACAATTTTCAGCTATGACTGTATGCTCTGTGTCAGCAGTCTGAGTAAGATGAATTTATTGCTTCCTTTAGGATAGCAGTTGCACCTCCCTGGTCAGGTTGCAGCTTGGAAAGTGAATGCTTTTCCCAGTTGGTTAGGCTCTAATCTGTCAGACACTACCTATTCATGGAAACCTCCTGTTACTAAATGTTACTGAGGTATGCCTAAAAGGCCATAAACAAAAAACCAACCCCTTTTCTATTAGGATGAGATTCTATGTGCTCTCTAGTATTATTCTTCAATGAGGTTGATCCTTTCCACATATTTCCCTTTTTTGGTACAAAACCAAAATTGACAGCGTGAGGTAATTTGGCAATAACACCTTAAAAATTGCTACCGGGCTGCCTGAAACTTAGCAATCTCAGAAAACTGTCTGGAAATCCCAGTAATAAAGATACGGTATTTTATCTCTTCTCTTTAGTTCTCTACTCTGAAGCAACAGTTCCATAAACAAGGGGAAACAGTCTGGATGGCATCCGTTGAAAAACTGAAAGCAAATTTTAGCTTCAGGTTAGCTTCAGATTATTTATTCCCACTAAGTTACATCCTTAAATCGGACAAATTACTTCTTTAAGAAATAGCTTACATTGAAATACTAATTGTCAGTCATATTAAAAATAAAAACTAATTTGTATAAGCACTAACATTTAAAAATATGTAACCCATAATAGAGTAGGTTAAGAAAACTGCAATTCAAGAACCTTTCAAGAAAGGGATCCTTACATACACCAGTCTTTCAACCAGCCCTATTCATTAATTGTATCCTGTACTACAACTTCCAAGATCATAGCAACTTCAGGCATAATACTTATTCTCGAGAACAACACCCGAAGTCAGACATGAAGTGGAAGAAGGAAATAGCCATTACATCTAATGGAAACTCTTTGTTGTGGAAAAACCTACAGAAGTGCTGAAAAGTCAAAGTATCCTTTTTCTCTCCAGACTCCCAATTTAGGTATCGCTGTTGCCTGTTGACTTTAGATCTGAGCTGTATGCAGACACAGAAGAAAGATGACCACATGCAAGGAATAGAAGACATTCAAGTTTTCCCTGCATATTGCTTATTCCTATACTCCTTTGTTGCTGCTTAAAAGAGCCCTATTATGCAAGCCATATCTAAATCTTAAGTGTGATGCATCACAGAACTAATAAGAACATATCGCACGTGTTTAATAAATACTATACACACTCACCTCTATGTATATCAGTCACATATAGGAGTACATGTACATAGGGGTTTTACTTCCCCATTCAGATACTGCTCAGGAACAGATTGACAGGGAGCACAAAACAAGCTATAACCAACCTTTCCCTTTTAGTCTTGGATGTGTCATGCAAGGTGGGAAATGCTCAAAATAGGTAAAAACTGAAAAACTATTATACTTAAAAGGATTAAATGATTCATTCAGTGACATTTTGGCAGCCCCCGTGCAATTGAGCAGCCTTTCTTCCACCTTTCTCCCGAAAAAAAGCCTTAATTGCAACCACTGAAAGGAAATAAATTTCTGGCTATTTTTACAAAATGTGCTGTTATGTCTCAGCAATCCTCTCCCATTTAACTCTGCAATACAGCTATAAAATGGTTGATTTGGTTTAGTGCCTTACTTCTGAAGTACCTCAAACACTACATAAGGCATCAGCCATAAGAGAGGTCCAGACTACAGATGGAAATGCAAAACCTTGAATAAATCCCCTATAATGAGAAATTTCAGAGGGACTTTGCTGCTGTTATTTTGGGGAGAGGAGGCAAAGTCACTTTGCAAGCCTGCAGAGAACTTCAGTTCCCATTAGGTCAGAGTGCCATCAGCACTACTTCAGCAAACCATTAACACACCAACAGCAAAATAGTGGAAGTTCCCCACTAGTCTTTCCCAAGAGATGTTATTTCTTTTCAGTTTACACCCCCGGCACTATGACAAAGCATGGGCAGAGTGAAAAGGATATTTTTTCCATCATAATTCAGTCACTTGCCTGTTGGCTTTCATTCTTCAGAAAGGCTAATCCCTGCCTCTCCCTCATCTGCACAGTGCTCTGCAAATCCGAAGGCTGTCATCTTTGTGCATCTTTGCAGAGGATCCACTTCAGCCACACAGCAACTAAAATGAGTTGGGTGACTCATTCACACACATTCCTCATTATTGACTGGGTCCAAACGAGTTGATAGCCATGATGCTCATTTACACTAAAGCCAATTAGCCTGAAATTTCATTTACTCTAAACCCACAATATCACCCTGGCAGCATAGATGGGCTTTAAAACAAGTCACTGTATAATTCATTCCTCCTTTGTGATGCCAGTGGAGTGTAGAGTGGCCTAAGTGCAGAGAATAATGTAGCCAAATGACTACTGCCATTGATTTCAAAGTAGAATTTGATCTGATTTTAGCACTTACTGAGCTAAGCTCAAAACCCAGCTCAGCTGTGCTGGTGTCAGAGAAAATGCCAGCTCAGCTAGGGATGTACACCAAGATATCTGAACCACTCTGGTGCTTAATTTAAGAGTCCAAACAAGATATGCTGGAGAAAAGAGCCAATTCAGAGGGTGAATACAGAATATGTCTCAGCTCGAGTCCTATTAACTCATTAGATGGACACTAGAAACAGAAAGACCCAAGACGTCCAAGTTGTTCCTGACCTTAATTTCTTGACCAGTTTTCAGCTACCATTATTACATATTAGGCAGCTAAGCACTTTGCTTGACATCAGAATATTACAATCTGCTATATTTTTGAACCTCTACTTCTAATCCCTCTCATCCTTCTCTGACAGTAAATGGAGCACAAATGAGGCCAAAGGGCCTTTGGCAAAGGCACTCTCAGGCTTTTCCTTACTGTGCACCTAACTCAGACCTATACTGCTCTAAGACACAAATGCTTATCACACAGCAAGCAGCAAAGACATTGGAAGACATCGTCAGTCTTCATCTATTCCAAGAGCCTGCTGTTAATAGCAGTCTTTCCGAACTCGTGTCCACTTGGTGGCCCTCTGGTACATGACAAAGTCAGTGGTTTGGTGTTTATTTTTTTTTTGCTAGTTTTTGGACATTTTATGGCATCCCAGCTGTCACCATCATTAGCAATCCCATGGATGGAATAAGCATGAACTAATTCATCATTCTCTTTGCTTTGACTCTGGGAAGCACGGGTAAGTGGAGGGATAAAGCTTTATGACTACTAAAGGCCATGAGCTCTGCCCACTTCTACCCACACACGATTCACCTTTGCTGGGCTTGCAGCCCAGCACTGTTGTGGTTGTGACCCTGTTCATATGAATTTGTAGCCAAAGCAATGCTTGTAAGTCTAGGCACATGCAGTTTTTGAGGTGAGATTACGGTGGCTAGACTAAAAACTAGATCTGAAATGCTCAGCTCATTTACGTTGCCTGAAAGAGACCCAAACCACTTATTTTTTTCAGACTCTTGGTCAGAATCCTGTATGTGATTCTAATCTGTATGGTATGAAGTGAACTCGGTTCAAATGCACTGGATACAAAATTGCATAGAAAAGCACATATCAGTAAGGTGTGTTTCTCAAGATATAACGCCACACAGAATAGCACTTGTCTCTCAGTTATTGTAAGTAGACAATAACTAGGTCATACTATAGGATTCAAAATCATTCTGAACAAAGTTGCTGTGAATGTTTGCAATGCAGCCTCTCCAAGACTGCTGAAGGAAAAAGTAACTGTTTTAACACATCAGTCTCGCAGACAGTTTAATGAGCAAAGCAGTGCTATCTTCATTTTCAGTATGTATTCAAATCATTCCTCTTTCCTGTTTGACTATTACAGCTGACATACAACATGACTAATGACTACTACCATGTCTGCAGAGGATAAGTAGACTGTGTGTGGCTTCTGACTGGACCAGAACAAACACTTTGAATGACATTCAATTAATATAACACTCAATTTCATTGGAGGATATGACATGTATATTCTCTAAAAAAAAAAAAAGCAAAGCAAGCTTTGGTCGAATGTGCACTACTTGAAAACTGAAATCAGTATCTGAATTGTAGTTGTTCAGAAATCAGAAACTAATGAAAAGTAGCTAGGGTTTTGTCTAATACTCATAGTAAAAATATATTTACTATCTTATCAGAAAGAAAGTCTCAGAATTTTAAGATTTCCTTATAACCATCTGTTATTTAAGAAAAAAATCAAAACAGATTTTTCCTTCCCCCTTTTAAAAGTTTGGGAAATACTTGCTTTTACTTAAAGTAAAGAATCTGCTTTTTATTTAAATTTTTTTAAAAAGGAGCTATTTACATGAGAAGGTTACACTTTCCAACCAGTAAAATGAGCTTAAAAGGTTAGCAG
>JAVSBS010022786.1:0-38549 GCA_033124195.1 Coracias cyanogaster | reverse complement strand
TCGCGGACGTGCTGGCCGGCGTCGAGGAGCGGGGCGTCTTCGCCGACGTCGACGTCGTCCTGTCCGGGTACCAGGGCGGGGCCGGGATCGGTGCCGTCATCGTCGACGCCGTCCGCCGGCAGGTCGTCGGCCAGCAGGGATCCGATGGCCAGTCCCAGCACCGCGATCAGCACCGCCCGCACCACGAGCGCCACACGGTCCGCGCCCAGCTCCCGGCCCCAGCCGGGGGTCTCCGGGCTGTGCGGCCGAACCAGCGGGGCCCGGCTGCGGACCCCTGCCGCTGCGGTTCCGCCTGGGCCGCCAGCGTCGGTAATCCGCTGTTCCTGCGGGCAGTGCGGACCTAGCTGCAAGGCCTGCATCAGAGCTGTCAGAGCGCGCCTGCCAGCTCATGCCTGCCCTGACCAGGGCAGGATTATTAAGATGCGTCTATTTCTGCTCAGAACCATATGGAAAGAGTCAGAGATAACACGCTGGCAAATGGAGAGTGGTCAGAACAGATGTAAGGAGCAGAGAAGAGAGGCACTTGGTTTTAGAAGTGGTTAGGAAGAGTCGCTGCGTTAGAGGAATGATCGCTGTTGGAATTTGATGGTATTTCCAGAAGCTGTGTTCTCTCCCACGGAGCTAGGAGAGGAGGGGTTTTAGGTGGATACGCAAACAGGACCTTTTCTTCCCATTTTCTGCCAACACTGAAGCTTCCTGATAGACCTGGCCAGGTATAGATTGCAGCCCAAATTAACATCCTCAAGACAAGTCATAGCCCATGGGCTAGAGCTAGCGATTGATCCATCCATCAGCTATTAACCATCACTTCAAAAGCTCTACTGCTGGAGAATTTAAAATAAACTGTCTGACCTTCCTAATCTGGAAGATTACTTAAACCAGAGAAGGGTCTGGTTTCCAAAATCTGCGGCTGAAGAACTCTAATGACGCTTCTTTTAGAAGCAGATTAAAATTACCACTTAAAGCTGTAAAACAGCAGAATTTCTCTGTATGCGTGTTGCAGTTCTTGCCCCTTTGAGCAGCAGTGTCATCCTCTGCAGTACTGATTCCTGGAAACTTCAGTTCTTAAACACAGAGGGTATGAGATTTGGGCAGGCATGAATAGGTCATTGATGGCCCTCACCCTCCTGCATAGTAAGCCTTAAGCGTACAAAAAGAACAGAAAATGACTGGTGTACTGTGTGCTTAGCAAGGACGTAGCCTTCCCCTCTGCAGGCGGTAGGAGCCCATCCTCATGCTTTTCTAGCAGCTAGGCGAGATTTCTATTTTAGAATTTTTTCCTGTACTTCTTGTGGCAAGAAGCCATCTTGTTTTCATTACAGAAAGACAGTACCTTTCCTAAATCCTCATTATTAATATTTTGTATTCTTTCTGATGTACTGTTCTAAAGACAGCTCAGGATTTTCCCCATTTTGGGTAATGCTTGCTGTGCTTGTGAGTTGTATCATCCTGCTGCCACCGTAAATTACTGCATGAAAAAGGGAGCACAGCAATGACATGAATAAGAACAGCAGTGAGCTAGTGTTCACCCTCCCAGAAGCTAGAATCAGCCACTTGTGCGATAATTGTGCCTTCACAGATTGCACACGGCAGGGTACTGTGCTAGAAGCACTGAGGTTGGAAAGGAGAAGATGCTCGCCGTGGATCATTCTCTTCCATCGTTGAAAGACTTGTTGTAGGTGGGGTGCAATGGCATGGTAGAAAAGCCAAGCAACTTGCGTCAGGAAGTCTGACTATAGAAATACTTTCCTTTTTCTTTCTGTTCAGTACAGGTTTAATTCCTCTGCATTCTGCAGCTTTGTCTCTACTGCATTGGACTGTAGAGTGACAAAGGGAGAAAAAAGTCCAAATCCTTAGTCTTGCATATGTTGAGGTTTGTAGTCTATGAGAGTCTGTGGCCAGCTGCCTTTTTCCAGTAAGGGTAAGGTGCTGAAGAGAGACTACAGACCTGCTACAGGAAGCTCACATAAAATGGTAGTGTGAACAGCACTGAAAGAGAATAATGCTGCTGGGGAGCCTGTAATGGATTATGCTGGGAAACAGCCCTGAAATCACTCCATGCACTTTTCTTTGAGAGAGGAGTATTAGCAGGGCTGCTCTGAATGTGGCACAGCATGTTCTAGTGACTGCTGCAGTGGTGCTGATGTGAAACCCCACATTCAGCTCAGCATCACTTTGGCAAAGCTTTGCATGACTGAAATGGTGAAGGAGCGAAGCTTAAGCCCTTTGGCCGCGAAGTCTTTCCATTTAGTATTTCACTTAATCCATTTTGGAGATTGTAAAACTTCTGCTGAGGAGAAGGCTATGCTGCTGCCCGGATAGGAAATATCCAATCTTGCTGCTGGCTTTTTAAAGAAAGAAAAAACCCAACCAACAAGTATGTGAACTTAAATGCTTAGAATTACAATTTTGTGATACTTACTAGTAGTGCGATAGCTGATGCAGGTGGTTTAAGTGTGGTGTGGGCCCTAGCAAATATTGCAGATATTCTAAAGCATGTGAAACATGCGTATCAGTATGAAAATAGGATTCTACATATTAATAGTAAAGTTTATAATGCAGAAAATACAGCAGTTGGGCAGACTAAACACAGAAAGATGCTGAAGATGTAAAATTTTGATAGGTGTACGACAGTGTGTAAACAAAGTAGTCACACTTGTGGTGTCCTTAATCTCCTGAGAAATTTAAGGCTAGAAGGTGAACTTGTAGAGAGGAATGATAGTGACCAGTGGGGAGGACACAGCGGGCATCAAAAGGCTTGTTGATGTGAGCCTGGTGATAAAATTACTGTTGTGTTGAAATAGGTATAACATTAGTCATTTGGACTTTGGGAGAGAGGGACAGGGAACTGGCCAGCTGGAATCAAGTGGACAAAACATTGTTCAAGCCTCAGGCAAAACCCACCAGAAGAAGAACAGGAGTGTAACTGGGCTAACTTGTCTGTAGCAGCACAGAGAAATGGAGATCCGTGATTTTTCACATACCTTGTATCCTTCCCTTTTCTACAATGACTTAACATCTGCCGTTCACAGTGAAGAAGGGAATTGCTGCCAAATGCCAGAGGAGATCTGGAATTTATGTCATTGCTTAGCTTCAGTATTCTTCTGAACCTGTAAAACCAGTAGAGGAATATCAAAACACAAAAATTTTATTATCAGTTTAAATGTAAGATCTTCAGATCTTTTACTGGAGCAAAAGCACTATTTGCAACATAATTGGATGAATTATTTAGGTAGCTGGCAGTATTTTGTTTAAATAAATTGCTGTTTGCACTGGCGGGGGGAGCATGTTTTCTGGAATGTTTAAAAAATGATGTAAGCATTGAAGAGTACATGTGGGTTGTCATACTTCGATATGGATAGTAGTGGAAGAGTTACAGCAAAAATAATTATACTAATCAGCTCAACTATGTTTTTAATAGCTTCTTATAGCCACAATGGCAACGTCATCTGAAGAAGTGTTACTGATTGTAAAGAAGGTGCGCCAGAAGAAGCAGGATGGAGCTCTCTATCTCATGGCTGAGAGGATAGCGTGGGCACCTGAAGGCAAGGACCGCTTCACAGTCAGCCATATGTATGGAGACATAAAATGTAAGTGAACACTTTTCCTATTCCCGCTTCGGTTAGCAGTGTATCAATAAACATGTAAATACAACCCAAAGCTTATTTGCCATAAAACACTAGTAGGTTAGTTAGGAAGGTCTGGAACTTTTGACTACATTACTCTGTGTAGCAGCAGAACCATGGTCAAGTATCACCAGTTTATTAAGGATGCTGCTGCAGAACTTGGGTAGTCTTCAGATGTTTAAATTATACTGCATGTACTATTAACTTCTGATAAACTTCTGCAATAAATCGAACAGAAAAATAATCTATGCCGTATGCTTGCGGAGGGGAGGGTGGGAGGAGGGTTGAGGAAGAGTACAGAATTTTCAGGGTCTAACACAGCATGTCATCCGTTAAAACTGTCCCTCTAAAGCTGTTTCAGTTTTCATATAAAATGAACCTCGCTGATTTCATTCATCAGACCATAGCTTCAGAAGTGCTAGCTTCTGTAGTTGGGCCTAACTGGTAACATTGCCAATAAGCATTTGCTGTTGCAGTAGCAAAGTACTTGCAAGTCAAAACTAAACAGTAAATACCTATAGCATGCTGCTTTTCTGGCTCCAGTTAGTGCTCATATTCCATGTGCTGTAATGCCAAAGAAGGAACGAAAAGAAAGCTGTATGCATGACATGGTAAAGGTTTAGTGGTTATTGCTGTTTAAAGCCATGTACAAATGACTTTGCATGATCAAAAGTAGTATGCTGTTTTCTTAAATATGAATGTGAGTTTTAAAGCTCTTTTCACCTATAATAATCAACCCTCAAGGTTTTATTGAGCTGTTTACTTGCACTTAAGCCAGTTATATTTTAAATATTTACGTGTATAGGCATGGAAGTATTTTTAACTTAGGTGAGAGATGCTCTTTTTTGTCATCTAAAATTAAAAAAAGGATGGGGGTCATTTGTAAATCTGTGGTAGAGATGATGATTTAGCGGTGACATCTGGTTCCTGTCTCCCACTTGTACTGGCAAAAGGGACAAGATTCAAAGTTAGGTCGGTGCCATTTGCAGCGCTACGCTGAGGTCAGCAGAGCACATCAGTCCATAAACGTAGTTGCTGTAGCCTCTGCTCCCTCTGGTTATGAGAAAGGAAGCAGGAGTTAGGTTTTTCTTGTGAGTCATGAGGGTGTAATAGCACCTTGGAGGCATTGGTGATCAACTTCAGGAGTAGCAGTGGCTAAGTGTGCTTACCACACCACTTGAAACCAGCCTACCTTGGCTGCCAGCAGGTGTGCTGTACCCCGCCCTGCATCTGCTTTCTTGCCACTTCTCTGTGGGAACCGGCCCAGCTAGAAAAACAAAAAGGGGGCTACTTCTCAGCGGACCCGTTCCTTGGTTCGGCTGGCTGCACAGATGCTAACACTCATACAAGAAAGGCAGCGGGAAGAAGTGGAAAGGAGCAATGAGGCTGTTGCCTTTCAGCGGCAGCCCGGATCGGCACCGGGTTAAAGTGTCCCGGTGATGACAGGCTAATGTGCAGCAGTTTTCTAATGGAGGATGTGGGGAATACAAAGCTGAATCAGGGCTCCTGAGCAGTAGCTGAAGGATACTGAACAATAGGCTACGGGTGTCCGTGTCTTGTGCTTTAGAAACAACAAGGTGCAGGGTTCAAAGGAATTTAAGGGGAAGACTGACTGTTCCACTTTCATGGCCGGAATTCACACACAGGGCGATGGTATTTAATTGGATGATGAGGATAACTGCTCATAAACAAATACTCTAGAGAAGACGGTTTCTTGTATAAGCTTACTGTCTGTTGCTAATTAATACTCTCTGTGTAATCTAGGCCAGAAAATCAGTCCAGAAGGTAAAGCTAAAATTCAGCTTCAGCTAGTGTTGCATGCAGGGGACACAACCAACTTTCACTTCTCCAATGAAAGCACAGCAGTGAAGGAGCGAGACGCGGTAAAGGATCTTCTTCAACAACTGTTGCCCAAGTTCAAGAGGAAAGCTAATAAAGAACTTGAGGAGAAGAACAGGTAAAGGAATTTTAACATTTTTGGGAGTTAGGGTTATTTTTTGTTACCTAACTAGAGTGTGTTTCTGCTAAGAATTACTGTTACTGCAACATCGTTAGTGATACAGCATTTGCTTCCCTAGTAAAAAATCTCTCCGCTTTCAGTTTAGAGGCAATTCCTTGAGACTTACATAACTGTGACATGTTGAGACTATACTTATGTTCTCACTGACACATTCTTGAGGTGTAAAGGCAGCCAGCCCGGCTGCGACCCAGTCTTTGTTATCCGTGGCTATGAGACGAAAGCACCCAACTGGCAGTCTATCTCTTTAGTCTTCTAAAGTATATATGTATCAGTTAGAAAAGCTGCTTTAAATATTTACACACACCCCCCCCCCACCCCCCCCCCCCAAATTTCTCACCTTCCTTGATTTGTGATTTTGTTTTTTCTCCCCATATAACCTCTTACCCCTCAAATCATCTTTTCTGGTGTTTCCTGTACTCCACTAAACTGTTAGGTATTTTCATGCATCTCACTTGAGATGCGGTAGTTTGTTATTTGGCATACAGGATGTTTATTCTAAAAAATGTTTTGAGAAGACGTTCATGACCCATGTCCTTTTCCCAAAAGGGCTTTTAAGATACACTTCCGTTACTGTAAAAAGTTTGTGTTCAGCCAGTCCTTGTGGCCATGGAGCATCCTTCTGTGCATCCTGAGTTTCACTTAATTCTAGCATCTGCTGTCAATCCTGTATCTACTAGCTTCCATTTCCAAAGAGTGTTCTAACTTTCAACTTTAGTAAGTTAAAGCTAGAATTTTTTAAAGCATCGGAGTGTTACCTCACTGGGCAGATAAGATCTCTGCAAGGAGACTTCCCAGCAGAAGGGCAAGAGCCCTTGCGCCAGAGCTCCAACGCAGCCAGGATTAACTGATTCCAGTACTGCAGTGACTAGTAGGGTCTACAGCAGTGCAGGCTTTGCTTGGCACTATTACCACACAATTTCTGCTACACGCCTTGTTTCCAACAGTATTAATACTGAGTACATGGGCAGTCTTAGCTCTGAATCTTTGTATCCTTAAAGGGAGTTTTACAGCATGATGCCGTGTGGCATTAAGCGCTTTTCTAGTTACAGAAAAGCCAGAATCTCTGCACATAGTCATTGTCTGTTCTTTTGATGATTAAAAGTCCATGTCTAGTGATCAGGCTTAGTTAGCTTAGTTTGCAACAGATGAGGCAAAAAAGTTTCAACCTGTCCTGGAAGTGTAGTACATCCAGAGTCCCTGCAGCACTTCCTGCTGTTATTGATATATGGGGGCAGGTACGTACAAAAATGCCAAGTTTTAAAGGAATAATTAGAATAACAGACTGCTTCCTGCTGCACTGATTTGAAAGAATTTCCACTCATCCATATTTGTAACAACAAGAAAAACTTGAAAAAATTTTGGTGGTTAAAACATGCTAGGGATGTCCTGCCACAGAGTTTCCACTTCCACCTCACCCTACGTCATCCTTAGAGCAGCTCCAGACTTTCATTCAGTCCAGACATATATGCTAGAGATTGTTGAGGTTATTAGTGCATTGTGAACACATATGCACATTTCCCTGAAAATAGCCTAGTGGGTTTCAAATTAGGTACACAGCTGTATGACAAGCTGCTTAAACACAAACTAACTGATGTTTCAGGTGCATACATTCTTTGCATTTTGGATAGCAAGAGTGATGCTTGATATTTGGATGATAACTTTGGTAAACATTATTCCCCGCTGCACTTAGCGCCTCTGAGTGTTTCTGTAGCAGTTGTGCTGCACGTGATAGTTTAGTGATGAAGATCCTGCTGTGGCCAACAGAAACATAAATGAACAAACAACTCAGCATAATGTGTCTTTCAAGGTATCTTATCCTGCGCATGTTTTGTCATCTGTACCCTTGCACTAGAAAAGAGGCCTGTAACTACTGAATTTTAAGATCTTAAACAAGAACTGGAAAGTGCTGAAATTGCCTTATTCTTTTCTCCATTAGGCTTTTCTTGAACAGAAGTTCAAGAAAATACATTGTGCTTTTACAGTTCAGGAGATTTCAGTCCTGAACATGCAAAGACACATGAGCACCACAGAATACTCTAGGACAAGACGTTAACTTTTTTAGTCATTGCTGTTTTCTAGCATTTACTGCTATTTCTTAAGCATGTTTTTAGTCCTTTAAGTCTTTTGAGACAAATACAGCTATTGAGGTTGGCTGCTTACACAATCTTGTTAAGAAACGCACAGCATTTTTTAAAGAAAAGTTGGTTTCTGTTCCTTTTGTGAACTCACGTTACTTATGGAAATCCTAGTGAATTATTCTGCAACGTTTCAATTATATTCAATACATTCTTTTACCAGAATGCTGCAAGAAGATCCTGTTTTGTTTCAGCTCTATAAAGACCTTGTTGTGAGCCATGTAATCAGTGCTGAAGAATTCTGGGCCAACCGTTTAAGCATGAATGCAGGGGATAATTCTGCAGCACCTAGTAAGCAGGATGTGGGCATCTCTGCAGCATTTCTGGTACGTTGAACCTCTAACTTAAAGGATTTTAGAGCAAGCAAATTGTGGAAAGTGAGAGTTCTGCTCATGTAGTTTATTCCCATATACCTTAACAGTGTTCTTCCTGGTTCTTCAACTTAAGATCTCTCTGTATGTTAGACTATTGCAAGTGTAAAAGGAGAAAAACACAAAGGTTTTATGCAAATCTGAAACCTCAAAATTTTGTCAAGTTGAGATGCTCAATTTGAACTCTAGATTGACAATAGACAAGTGTTTATACCGATCCTCTGCCTTCCCTAAAAGGGGAATCACAGTGAACTTAGTCACTAGATTACAGTGTGTTCATAAGTTTTAAAGTGTCTCTATTGCAGCATTGACACACATAAATGAAGCTGCAAAGACTTTACACACAAAAGGTTTTATTCCCTCCCCAATTTTTTTCAACTATTACATGCTTTCAGATACTTGAAGAACAACTTGTATATCTGAAAGCTTGTTTTATCTCTCCCTTTCCCCAGCTTTCAGTTATGTTATGCATTTGTAGAAACCACGCTTCAGTAATCTCAATGCAGTCTAAAAGTACTCTAGGTACAGTCTTTAGATTCCTTCCACAGAGACACGTTTCTCCTTCTGCAACAAAGTTCATGCCAATTATGACCCTGTAGCTGAAGTCCTCTTTCCACCTTCATAATGACTGTGCACACACGAAGGGTTTGGGAGGGAGAGAGGAGGTGGGAGTTGGCTTACGACCTAGCTGCTGTAAAAACACTTTGTTTTCCCCACTAGGAATACATGAACCTGTTACCAAATTAACTCGATTGCTCTGATTTCCTGTCTTCTGTTATTCTTACACCTTAACATAAAAAACCAAACAACAACAACAAACCCCGAACCTTCAAAACTGACGCTTTCCTAAAGTAACCGATTGTTTGTGTACTCTGTATTCACGAAGAAGAAAACTTCAGATATTTGTGTGTCCTGGTTCAAGTTAAAAGAACTGTCTGGTTCTGCTCAGAATGCGTGTTTCTCTAGGAAGAGGGTAGCACAAAACATAGAATTCAGGTGTACAGGAAGAGGAAGAAAAGAAGGCAGTATATGCTGTCGTGTACTTTCTCCTGTTACTGCAAATTGGACTGAGCACTTGTTTGCTCCAGAGCTTCCTGAAGAGATCACAGAGAGCTAACTTGCAGATTCTAAGGCTTACCCTTAATTTTTAAGTTCAATGTTATTTATCAGCTATACTGAAATGCTTTTAGTGTATGAGGAAATAAGGTATAAGAGCCACAAATCCTTTTTTGTCACTTCATTATCATCACTGATAATTCGCTAGCTGAATTGCTGAATGAACAACAAAAGATGAGGCATATACAGTAAACATGCCCATTTTTACTTTGAAAGAAGGATATATCAAACTAAGCCTACCTTCCTTTGACTAACGGAGCGGTCTTTGCTTCTCATCTTCTAAAGCTCACAGTCTACTTGGTGAATGATTCCTTAGGTGGCAAGTATAATAAAGTAATTAATGCATGTTCTTTCACTGCTCATTCAAAAAGTACCTATTTATGATCAAATGTGCTATGGATTATTGGGGGAGGAAGATTATTTTATCTGCAGCAGAACTGGATTGCAAGATGCCAGTTTTTTCCCTTCTGCAGTTACAGAAGGCCTTCAGACATGACTGGTTGTCCTCCCTGTGTGTTTTTTCCTTAGGCTGATGTACGGCCTCAAACAGATGGCTGCAATGGTCTGAGGTATAATTTGACTTCAGATATCATTGAATCCATATTTCGAACATATCCTGCAGGTAAGAATAGTGCTTTAAATAACGAACACATACATTTAAGATTAGTTTTTTTACTATCTTACTGTGGGAAGACTAGAAGGTTAGTCTGAGCCTGAAAGTTTAAAGGACCGTATTGTCATTCTCCTGGATGATTTCCCCTGCTTTGTTTGAGGGATGGGAAGAAGCATGTGTTAAAACATGCTTTTGAAATGAAAACATTAAATGTTCATAATGAAAACATTCATTTAATTAAATGAAAACATTTTAACTTTTGCACTGACTTCTTAAAATAAATTGTGAGTAGATATTTGGTTCCCGTGATACTCTCCTACTTACCATTTCAGTTAATTGTTATTTTTCATGACATCACCTTTGGGAGGAAAAGACTCTGGTTGCTGTAATTCCCCTGCTCTGTACTGAACACTGACACTAGTTCATTTTGGCCCCTAGTTGAAAAGACTAGATCCATTCTGAGAATAACTAGAACTCTGGCAAATCAGACTTCTTGAGTGCGTGCAATTAAAATTGCAGTATCCAGACCACTGTTTCGCGCATTTCTTGTCAAGTCGTTAGCTGGCATCGCAGGGCATAGAAGAGTACCTGCTAGTTCCTGCTTGATTACTGCATTCCTTTACATTTAATCGGTGTGAATGAAGGCAGCGTTAGACAGAAAGCAAGGGAGCAAGCAAGGAAATTTTAACATAAAATACTATATTAAGATTTGTGGAACAGTTTGTAATCATTATGGTTTTTGTTCACAGTAAAAATGAAATACACAGAAAACGTTCCGCACAACATGGCTGAGAAGGAATTCTGGACACGGTTTTTTCAATCTCATTATTTCCATCGGGACAGGCTCAACACAGGCTCAAAAGACCTCTTTGCAGAATGTGCCAAACTGGATGAAAAAAGTAAGCTGTA
This sequence comes from Coracias cyanogaster, assembly GCA_033124195.1. Classification (NCBI taxonomy): domain Eukaryota; kingdom Metazoa; phylum Chordata; class Aves; order Coraciiformes; family Coraciidae; genus Coracias; species Coracias cyanogaster. Next base: position 27,759 of record JAVSBS010022786.1, on the reverse strand, counting down.
TGACTGGGTTTCTGCAGTAGCTTCTCAGCTACGTCCTAGAGTGCAACACTACACAACAAGGGGTAGATGTCGTCAGCCCAGCAAAGCTGAAGTCAGAAGTTGTCTTATGTTTGTTTACTGGGCATCTTGTTTGTCAAACTGTAAAGTGAAAGCTACAGATTGTCCTTAAAAGTTATCTAGGGCTGCATGTTCCACAGCCAGTGCAATTCTTGAAACAAAATAGCCTTTGGGAAGTGGTAGCACTGGAAACTAAGCTTTATTACAACTCATGCAACAGTAACTCTGCAAAATTCCCTAATGTGCTATCAGGCTGGGCTGATTGCGCTGTGCCATCAGTTACTATGGAATAATTTTGTTCATGTGAGGCTCCGTTTTGTGGTTTGTACACAATTACAACAAGTATAGCTTTTGTTAATCAGTTTTTAGTAACAGACAAATGTGGATCTTGTTTAAGATTTCCCAGAGGAGCTGCCATCCCTGGTTTTTGTCAGCCTTTTTAGCATGAAATCTCCAAATACTGTCTGACATAAGTTTTCACTGAGCTTTTGAGGTAGGTTTGTGATGACACAGAAATGTGGAGAACTGAGATCACTCAACACCATTCCTCTATAGGCGTTGTGACCAGTGAAAGCATTCTGTTAGGAATCCACAGCCCTTCACAAGTGGCAGCTATCACCAGATACTAATTACCGTTCTACTCAAGACAGGGCTGCAAAACAGTGCCGGAATTAGAAGAAACATACAGTTAAGGCTTCCCAGTTCCCAGGAATGTAACTGCATCTTCCGTTTATTTTTTTAACCAAATGGTTAAAATCACATTCAGTGATGTGTAGAAGTTGATGACAACTGCACTAATTAGTAGTATGATCTCTAACAATAACGATCCAAGTTTGCTGCTTATTTTAAACAAAACTTTGAAAAGGATTTAAAGTTTAGTCACAGTGGGACTTGGGCATCTGCTGAATCTTTGTCTTTTCATTTAAAGGTTAAATATAATCTAATAATCCCACAATTATTTCTACTTGTTTAGATAAAAGTTTTTCATGTTTTTTCTGTTTCATACAGGGTTAAAAATGATGGTGTCTCAAGGAGTTAAAAACCCCCTGTTAGATTTAACAGCTTTGGAAGATAAAACGTTAGATGAAGTAAGTATTTGGCAAAAAAAACCCAAACCCCAACCACCCCCCCTTAGTGTGATTTAAGGAGAAAGAGGGTCCTTCTCCTGTTAAAATAACTACAAATGCTAATTCTGAACCACATCACTTACTGGGCTGCTGCAGTGGTTGGGTTGTCAACGTTTGTGCAGTTGTATGTGTGTAAAGAAACTGAGACCGTGCCCATGGACCTGCGTGCCTCAGATGTCTGCCTCGCTGTGCTGAGTATAAAAGCAAGACTTCCCCTTTTAAAAGAATTACTGTTTCCCTTGGATGACTTTTTTATCTAAAGTGGACTCTAGTTTCTTCCTACCTTTTAGAAGCTGTAAGAGTAGCACAAACCAGTAGAAAGTCTTTTCATTTGTTCTTACTTTGAACATTGCTATTTGCTTAAGCTTAAGGACACTATACAGTTTTGTTTAGCCTTCAATACCATGTTTTGCTAAAAATATGACTAAAACTATTACCTGCCTTCAAGTACAAATGAAACCAATTGTAAATAGTGCACCATAATGTGAAATAACTTAAAGATGCACTTCTCTGCATTTAAAACATTTGAGTTATAATTAATAATGATACTGCATTTCTAAGTTTGGCATTGGTTTGTTTTTCTCCTAAGAGTTGTACAAAGCTAACAGTCTAGGGGTTTAGGATAGGTGTGTTTGAAGTACAATGCAAACTGCCCTAGTTTGCTTTTGAGGCTGCAAGCATGAAACTGCACATGGGGTGGAGTGAGTTGCCTTCAGCCACCTGGTAACTGGGGAACCCTGCCAGCATCGAGGCTTGAGGTTTTTTGAGTCCCTGACAGGTGTCACAGCCTGGGGACTGCTGGTGCCCCAGAAGACAGTAAAAAGAGGTCAGTGAAACAATTGCTAGCTGTTACGTGCCATCAAGTGCCTGTTTCATACAGGTGATCCTTAAAAATTTGAAGGTAGTTCTGTTTTCATTTATAACATGGTCTTATAAAACTATCTTGAAGACACTTTGTCCACTCTTGGACACCTCTAAACTGCCAAGTGTTAGCAGAATAAAGTCTATGGAGATTTTTCAAAGTACATAAAGGTGATGGTGGGGCAAGGTAGGAAAATACTGCTTCAGCTGGTGTTGCAGTATTGCTCAGTAGAGATCAGAGGAGGTGGCATGCAGGCTTCCCACCTCACTGGGAAACAGGAAATCATCCTTCTGCTTTTGGGGCAGGAGGTAGCTAATCTTGTTTTCTTTGTAGGGCTATGGCGTCGCTTCTGTGGCCTCTACATCAAATGCCTCAAAATCCGCTAGAGAAAGTAGCAATGCTGCCATTATAAAACGCTTTAATCATCATAGTGCCATGGTCCTTGCAGCTGGCCTCAGGAAACAGTAAGTTTCGATGTTGTATAAAAGCTTTCTTTGTAAGAAATTTTAAGGAATTTCCAGAACAAAAATACATCTTCAGTTACTCATCCCTTTTCTTTTAATTTTTGTGAATGAAGTATTTTGCTTGACAAATGAAAATACATGTAGGTTCCATTTAACTTTATATAAGTTCTTCAGAGCTGCCTGAGATGACAAATGTTATTTTTAGCCGAGTTATTGTACAAAGCAGATTACAAAAGGGAAGAACGTCTCTGCCTTAGTCCTCTATCCCTGGCAAAGGCTGCAGCGTTCTGTGTGGCTCTGAGGTCTGGTGCAGGGAGTTCTATCGCCTGCCTGCCAGGAGCAGGTCTGTCTGCCGGGGCTTCCTGTTGTGGGGGACATGGACATAAGTAAATGAAGAGCGTGGCACGGGTGGATCAGATGAAAGATTTCTCCAGTGCAGTACCCTGCCCTGACCGAAAAAAAACCAAACCTATCAGGTGGTTACCTATGTTTACAGTGAACTTCACAAATGAAACTTCTTAACAGGCATGAAATGGGTCTGATGCGAAGTCTGCTTCACAAGTGGTTCATAGACAGCCACCAAAGGATTCCTGCTCTGCCCAAATGCTACAGATGTTACCTGTGCGAGATCTTAATTAAATACTTCCTTCTCTGTAGCTCTACTCCCTGATGTTGTTCCTCTGTCTGGCACAAACTGAAGGCTGGACTTTAAACAATCCTTCTGGGCAATGTGTGTTTCTGTTTCTCGGTTCAGAAAGACAAAACAATACTGCTGTTTCAGAGTGAGCTATCTCAGGGCTCCCGTGGCTCTGCTCATACCTGGTTGGCATAAGCATGTATGCAAAGTGTTTCTAATTTAGTCATGATTTTGCTGTGTCCTACTTGCGTTGTTGGCACGCTACTATTTCTGAGGAGAGGGAAAAGCATCTTCCCCTGCTGTTACATTTCCCCTTGATGAACAGGGTTATTGGAAGAGTGGATTCCTTCTATCTAGATCAGCTGCTAGAAGTGAAGATATAAGGGGAAAAGTTGACATACAGTATGTGAACATGCATATAAAATTTTTGAAACAGATGTATTTACTTTGTCTCTAGCTTGTATCTTAAGTTTCCTGTGAGGTGAATTCTTAATGCTGTTTCTCTGTTTTAAGAGAAGCACAAAATGACCATTACAGTGAGACCAGCAGTACGGATGGAAGCTCCAGGGATTCAGATTTGTTTCAGCCACCAATGAAAAAGGTATAAAGTTAGCTGATGCAATTCTAATTCAGTGGAACTGGAAGCTCAAAAGATTGCTGAAGGTTCCTTACTTGTATTGTGATGCATCTAAAGTGATACTTAGTTTTGCTTAGAAGCATATAGGATGAGAACCTGAGTGCCTCTAAGAAGCTTTGTACCTCTGATGGCAAACAAATAAATTACACCTTGAAGTATTGCTTTATCTCTTCAGCACTGCCCAACAAAACTAAAAAAAAATTCCAACATGCTTCTGATCAGACCCAGAATTCTGGTTCTTTCTGTTCAGTGTAGTTTTTATCCCACCTGTCCCTCCTATCCCATTTTCCAAATGCCTGAAAACTTCTAGAGAATATCCATTCAAAAGGACAGGATTTACCTGTCAAGTGTATTGTTCATAGAGGGGATAATTCAAATGGCACATGGTGGCCTTCATCTTAAGGTCAGCAGCTGCAGTGAGGTTGGCCTGAACACATAGTGACGCCTGGTGCACTGAAACACAGGGAAACAGCCTGTTTTAGACTAACCATAGCAGCTCACAAAGTAGACTCCTGTAATTGCTACAGAACCTAATTGGATACTCTTGCTAGAGCTGTAAGCCTAAATAGAAATGCCAAGGGGACTCAGAACCTGCATGTATTGCAAGGAAAGGTTGTAGAATACATGTGGTGGTCAACAGCTTTGACTTTCCTGAAAGCTGCAGTTTTTACCAGGGAGAAAACAGTATACCAGGACTAGAATAAATGTGATGAAAAAAGAAGTGAAAGAGTAGCATGAGAGCAGGAGACTTCAAATGTAGTTTTCTCTTTGTAGTAGATATCACTGCATTAGCTCTCCTATCACCAGATAGCTTGGGTAATTACTATGGTTTTAGTCTTATACTCCTGTACACCAGCCATTAAGCCATGATTATTTCTGCTGATCTGGAGATGGATGGACATAAATAGAGAGCACAAAGAATTATCTACCTCTAGCAGAATGCTTTCTGGAATTGGCAGGGACTGTGAGCGTTGGCCAGAATCTGCAGATAAAGCGGTAGCACCAAGACTCCCAAATGACACACTTAAAACAATACTGGGCACTGCTCCCGCTGGAGGGTGGGCACAAACCATTCCACACTTTCATTCTCTTCAAGTTTTTAGTAACCCTTCTGCTCAAACTCAGTGAACTGGAAAAAAGCACTAGAGGCATCGAATTCTGTCCTCATCAGTAATGTGTGCAATTATTTGGCTTATTGTAGGTGAAACTGCAGGAGTCCATTGAATATGAAGATTTAACAAAGAATAATAGCATTAAAACTATTCCACTAAAGCTGAAGTCTGATAGGTAAGTTAACAAAACACACGCAGCTCTCTCAGCACGTTCAGTCTGGCAGGTCTCTCGTCGTGGCCTGCGCAGAATCAGCCAATGGAGTCTCTGCTGTGCCACACCTGAAGTGTGTTTAGGCTAAGTGTAGAAACCTCATACGAACTCCTGCATAAACCAGCTTCCAAGTAATTCCAATTTAAATTTGTATTTTGATTTCATTTAGCTTTTCAGCAAGTTAAGTCTTTGTAAACCTACTTGAAGGGCTTTGATGTGTCATTTCTGTGCAAGTCTAACAGACTCGTGTTCACAGTTCAGCACTTGGTTGCAGTTTACAGTGGAAAGATGTCTGTTATGTTTGAAAATCTATATGGTTCCAAGGAAAATCTGCTCCCAGGCAAGAAGAGTGCATTTGGGATAGTTTGGACTGCTCACTGGTCTAGTATGTTTATAGTAATAGTCCTCTTGTTCCTAGACTTTGAGTTTGAGAATGATAGATGCAACTTCAGAAAAGGAGTGATAACCACAGAAAAGAGAACAGTTCTAAATGTGCTCCAAACTCCATTTAGCTTAAATTGTAAGTGGTGCGAATCCCTGTTCTAATGATACTCCCAGAACTAGGTGGCACAGATAGCTTTTCATTAGCAAAATGATGCTCCCAGATTCAACAATAGAAGCTCTCTTGTTATTTTGCTGCCATACTGTCACTAACCCACCCTCCTCCTATGTGGCAAATGTCTTTTACTTTGTCAATAAATAAGATTTAGATAGTATCATCAGCAGTTGCAAAGCATCTAAAATAGGCAACATTTAAAGAACTGTCCACTAAGTTTGGCCTGTGTTTTACCAACATTCCTATTAATACACTTTTCTCTTTCCTTTTCACACTTCACAGGTATTATCATGGTCCAACTCCAATTCAATCACGGCAATATGCAACCAGTCAGGATATCATTAATTCTTTTAATAGTATTAGGCAAGAAATGGAAGCATATGTACCCAAACTAACTCAGGTATGGAAGAATACTCTAAAAACTTCCCTTTTTCATGATAGCATCTTGCTTTCTATATAATTTAGTGCCTCGTGTCTGTCAGAATTTTAATTACTCAGTGTAACATAAAACTATTGGAGCTAATTATGTTTATTCAATTTATTGTGCAACTTTAGGTGATACGTTTTGAGCTATCTTGTTTAAAATCTAAATAGGTAACTGAGTCATCACTGATACGGTTATATTCTACTGTTACCATGTTCTTTTGAGGAAGTGGTAAAGGTATAAAGAAGTAAAGCAGAACAGTCATGCAACATGAAGTACAGGCCAATATTATTGATCCCACCCCCTGACATTTAGCATGTAATGCTCTTAGGTGGTCATAGTAAGCAAGTTTATAACTGAATGGGTCTTTTGCTCCTAAATGCACTTAGGTAGGATGTAGATCATAGAATTGTTTGGTTGGAAAAGATCATCAAGCCCAACCATTTACCCAGCACTGCCAGGTTACCACTAACCCATATCCCTCAGTACCACATCTACATGGCTTTTAAACACATCCAGGAACGGTGATTCAACCGCTTCCCTGGGCAGCCTGTTCCGGGGCTTTACAACATTTTCAGTGAAGAAATTTTTCCTGATGTCCAAGCGAAACCTCCCCTGGCACAACTTGAGGCCACCTCCTCTTGTCCTGTTACTTGTGAGAAGAGACTGACCCTCACCTCACTACAACCTCCTTCCAGGGAGTTGCAGAGAACAATAAGGTCTCCCCTCAGTCTCCTCCAGACTAAATAGCCCCAGTTCCCTCAGCTGCTTCTCATAAGACACATGCTCTAGACCCTTCACCAGCTTCATTGCCCTTTCTGGGCCCATTCTAACACCTCAATGTCTGTCTTGTATTGAGGTGCCCAAAACTGAACTCAGTACTCAAGGTGTGGCCTCACCAATGCCAAGTACAGGGGGACGATCACTCCCCTAGTCCTGCTGGCCACACCATCTCTGATACAAGCCAGGATGCTGTTGGCCTTCCTGGCCACCTGGGCACACTGCTGGCTCATCTTTAGATCATGTTTAAAGATACTGAGATCTCACTGTGGGCTGCACAGAAGCTCTGTCCTAGCAACTGGAGGGCAGCATAGCCATACAGCCAGTCTCCCCAGCCAGAATCTGAACTTCTTCTGTTAGTAAACCTAGATTTGGCCCTAAGACAAGCAGCCACAACTGTGACAGTCACAGTTCTGTGAAATGAGCCAGAAGTTCACTATAGAGTAGCCGCACAGCCAGTTCACATACTGGGTAAAGAAAAAGTTTGTCTGTCTGTGATTAATTGGAGAGCTTTCACTGAAAACATGAGCTGTAATACTTAAAGGCACCGTATCTAATTCTGGAGAAGACTCTTCCATCAGAACTTCCATTTTATCTGCTCAACTGTATTTTTGCCATTAGAGATCAAATACAACTTAGTTTTGGAAGATTTTGTTGAAAAATGTCATCTGAAATATTTGTACCGTCTCTCCCTTCAGGTTCTTTCAAGCAGTGATGCTGCTAGCACTATTGCAGTCCTGTCACCTGGAGGAGCACTTATGCAGGGTGGAACACAGCAAGCCATAAACCGTAAGCATTTAGGATGTGTAATACTTGAATTGTATCTCACTGCACTATACAGCAGTACCTGCCTTGTTCTTTCATCTCCCTCTTAAAATATGTTACAGTGATAAAGGAAATTATGGAAACATGTAGCTCTAGTAATACTGGGTTACAGCAACAGAAGAAAAACAGCAACCCAGCCACACACCACGAGGGTGGTACTGGCTACACCAGTGCTGGGACACACGAATGAGAAAATTTTACAGAGCAAGTAATGAAGGATGCACATGATGCTAAGTCCTCCTACAGATAATAGGTTTTGCTTGTTCAGTATTTCTCTTCCCTGATTTTCTCCTGGATTTTAGAAAATAGAGACTTATTCTAGGAAAGCTCTAAGGAGGTGAGGTCTAGATAATTATCTGGAAGTAGGTTTTTTGCAGCCTGTGCTTACAACCCACAGCTTGCTTTGAAAAAGGGCAACTTTCTTGTAGCCTGCAAGGGCAAAACAGGCAACCCCTCACATCTCCGCTCAGCTACCCCTTTCCCTGTTGTCACATTCCTGCCAGCTTGAGTTCTTTCTCTTTAGTCTCCCAGCAGATGAATCCCGATTCTCACAAGGCAGGGTTTTTAACAGTCTTCTGGTTTAACTTGTGTTACTTGGTCTGCAGAGCAGCAGAAACTAGTTCAGAAAGCTGAAAAAGCAAGTATGAGTTCTTTATGGCACTGAAAGAAAAATGGTGATGCTTTCTTACCCATCCCAGTTGACATCCTGGCTGCTACACTACACTTATTTGAGCCTGACCACCACTTTTTTTTGAACAGCCTCATCCTAGAGTTCACTATTCACTGTTAATTCACTGTCCTCCTGTCACCCTCAATGATTGCTTGTGCTTTTTGTCTGGTTTTTATGATTGTAGTTCCTTCCCTGTTCTAGAACCCCACTGCCCCTTCTTTAAGATTACCTGGGTTACAGGTTACAGGTCCTTGTTCCTACCGAGGTTTTTCATTTTCCACATGCTGTGACCATTTTCTCATTGCCAGCGTGGGAATGAGAGAGGGGGGAGAAGCTTGCATATAATATACAAGCTTCCAAGTATATAGCCATAAAGAGCGACTGACCTGATCTAATACTGCTGACAGTCCTACTTTGGGTGTGAGGCACCTCAGTGTTCCCTCCCAGCCAGCCTTTCTGTGATTCTAGTAGAGATGAATATTGCTGAACTCCTTCATCAGTCTTGCATTCTTGTTTTTCATGTGATAGTTTTGAGTGATGTGCCAATCTTTTTCCTGTTGCAGCGATGGTGCCAAAAGACATTCAGTCTGAACTAAAACACTTGTATGTGGCAGTAGGGGAACTGCTACGACACTTCTGGTCTTGCTTTCCTGTTAACACACCATTCCTAGAAGAAAAGGTAAGGCAGAGCTTCCTACTGTGGCCCTGATCGTGGTTTAGAATGACTGTCATTAACTTAAAGTATAGAACTAATAAAAGTAGAATCATAGAACTGTTCTGGTTGAAAGAGACCTTCAAGATCACCAGGTCTACCCATTAACCCAGCACTGTCAGGTCACCACTAAACCGTGTCCTTTAGCACCACATCTCCACATCTTTTAAACCCTTCCAGGGATTGGACTCCACCACTGCCCTGGGCAGCTTGGGCCAGGGCTTTACAACCCTTCTGGGGAATAACTTTTTCCTAATATCTAACCTCAGCCTCCCCGGCACAACTTGATGCCATTTCCTCTTGTCATCACTTTCTACATGGGAAGACAGGCTTTAAAATTCCTACATGCCTTAAATCAGTGCAGCACTTCCTCATCCCCGGAACTGAAGGTCACCAAACAACGTAAAGCATTACTTTGAACAATTCTGCTGGTGCTGTTGGTTACAATCACCCCTGTCCTGCATGCCCCCTTCCGAAGCAGTTGCTGTAAGCTAGTTTCAAACAGAATGGGCAGCTGTTGATGTCTCACTGCTGGTTTAAAACGCACAAACTAAAGCCCCCCTTCCTCAGCTCTAAGACACAACCTCTGCAGTGACCGTTACAAGGAAGTTTTCCTTACTCTTGTATCTGTTGCAAAAAACGCTCAGTCAGAGCTTCAAAACATACACTGCTCTGTAGGACAAAGTTGCCACCAAGAGATGTCTACAGCCAGCTATACCTGATTGTAACTATTTCTGCTGCTGTTCTTTCTTTTGACCTCAAATGGAACACAAAGGTAAAAATCTGCATTCAGATACACTGGATTTTCTCCTGCAGAACATGGCCTGAAAATCTATGGTACAGTCTTTGCTTGAAGCCAAAAAAGATGCTTTTGTGAATATCTTATCTGTCGTATGTGCTGACAAAGCGCTAATGATCACAATGACACATTGCACTTTGAGTCATATTGCACCTGCCTCTAAAATAAATACACGCTCAGGAATTGTTAGAGACTGGTATTTTAGTAACTTTTCTTTCTCAAACTATACACACTTAAAGTAGCCCCTAGAATTAGTTACAAGGTGTTTTGTTGGGAGAACAATTTTTTAAAGGAATGTGTGTGCAATTTACTATAATGCCGGTTTCTGTTTCTCTTTCAGGTTGTGAAAATGAAGAGCAACTTGGAAAGATTTCAGGTTACAAAGCTCTGTCCATTCCAAGAAAAGATTCAGAAACAGTATTTAAGCACAAATGTAAGGGGAAAATACTCTTTAATTACATATTAATAATTTGAATCAATTACCAGAGGATGGTAGCTCTGTTACTTCTTATCCTAGGGCACTTTAGGTTTTTTGTTAACTAGAAAATGGGCAGAGGGAAATCGGGTGCCTGGTTAAGCTCCTCTCCTCTCCCTGTATAGCTTGCTAAGTAACACCAGAAACTGTCAAGAACTAGAATTGGAAATTACCCAAGTGAGGCAACAAAAAGGGGAAGTCACGTTTCATTTTTCACTTCCACCGTGAAGTAAAACTTTAGCAACTTCAAAATGGTCTCCCACCACCCCAGACTTGAAGTGGTCGCAGATTAAACACTGGAACACACAGCACAAGTGTCACTTCCCTGTGACCTGCTCAGCTTAGTAGCTCTGTGAACTGCTCCCTCTAGAGATGCTTTGCAGTAGAGCCTCAAGGTCCTTTCTCTCTTTACCTGGCATGCCTCTGGTTTCAGTGAGATTATCCTTAGGGAATAAAAGGAAGAATCCAACTGAGTAGCTCATCAGAGGGAGGGGAGGGGATCTGTTTTCCAGTAGCTGGGACATTGTTTTTTCCCTCTTAATGTTTCAGTTGTTAAGTCATATAGAAGAGATGCTGCAGACGGCCTACAGTAAGTTCCATACATGGCAGTCCCGGCGTATGCTGAAGAAGACGTGAAAATGCATGCTGTACAGGTTTGAGAGCAAAATCTGCAATAGGTGTAGGAGTACAACCCAGCATATGTGCAGATCTTATAGTTGTTGCAGGAAGGCCTGCAAGCTGTGGACTTCTGGAAATGATGCTAACTGAACTTGCACATTTTTGAATAAGAACTGAGATTAAACTTGAAAACTAGGGAGAAAACCAAGGAAGAACCAAAACAGAAGAGCTGCGGCGCAAAAATATTTAAAAGACACTGTTTACTGCAGTTACTCAGGAACTGCTTTTGATTTGCATAAAGAGCTGCTTTCAGAAATAAAAAACTTAAAGAGGGTGTATTAATAAAATCTGTTTTTCTGTCTAATTTTTTTTTTTAAGAAGTGTATGGCACAGGGTAGAGCTCAGAAAATTTTCTTCACTGGATTCTGACATTTTCTTGAATTCTGTTTGTACTTCCTGCAACAGTTTAACAATGATATTTTGAAATACAGCTGAGACTGTTTTTGCTTCAAACATCTGGGAGAGTGTACGTAGCTGTCAGAAGACAAGCTTCTGCCATATGTTTCCCCACCAATTGGAAGCAAGAGACATTGCACTGAAAGCTGATGGTGGTCTGGGGTCCCTAAAGGCACATGGGGGCAAACGTTTGCCTGAAGTCTTGGATTTTTATGCAGAATTTTTTCAGCCATCAGTTTTGCATGTTTTCCTTTGAGTGCAAGTGTGTGCTACTGCAATTATTTTTTTTTTTTTTTACAGTGGCAATTGTTCTGAGGAAAGAATGCATTTTTAATAATGAAGTTAAATAAAGTTTCTTATAAAAGTCATTTATTTTCAATTCTTAGACATTTTTTTATTTCTCCTCCTAAATCTGTTTTCCTTCACTCCTCCCTTTTGACTGTTACACTATTTTTGGCGAACTGATAATCATTGCAAAGAGAAAAATGTGTTATTTACACAATGTCCATAGATACTGGGAATCTGTGCCATACTTTGTTCCAAATAGAATCAGCTGACAGTTTCAGACCAACTTGTCTTGTATTAAATGTGACTAAATGCAAAGTAAGCCTGTTTTCTATAATATATGCAGTTTAATGACATCCTTGTATTTTGTCATCATCTTGACTGTACTAAAGCCCAGTAAGGGCTACTGAAATGTTTTACTTCTGACCGAGTGCAACTGTTGGAGTGTCAGATGCATTTACTAGAGACAAATCAGAGTGACAACACGTATTGGCAGCAAGCACAGCAGTGTTCAGGACGGCAGAAGAAATTCCCCATTAGCCTGCACGATGGCTTAAGATAGGTTTTGCCACCATTGGTGTGATGCTAAAACATGGTAATATGATGTTAGATGGATAATTCCTGCAAATTCCTACAGAACAAAAGATGCTTTTGAATAGCCAAGTCTGTGCTTGTTCTGTGCTGCTGCTCCATTTATGCAAGAGGGGTTTTTTTTTTTCTTTCTTTAAGTGGTGCGTGGAAGTCAGCAGCTTTTTTGCCCAGTGTTTTTGGATTTTTGTATGATGCTAATATTTTGGTAAAATCTGAGTTTCCGTTAAATGTCACTGTCTGCACCAAAATTCTGTTTGGAAATGTATGCATATTGTTAAGCCTAGTTTCCCTGTCTGCTTTTGCAGATAGATGCATGATACCTGCTCTGTGATGTTCATGTGGTTCTGCTACAAGAAATGACTGGGCTCAACAAGAGAGATGCCCATTTTTTTACAGGGTGACAATGTAACTAGGAATGAACAGGTGTATGTACACCATTTAGGGGATGAGGTGCACATCTTGTCAAGAGTTCCCTCTTGTGATAAACTGTTTCTCTAAAATTTAGGCTTAAGGTATGGCTTTTTTAAGCCTAATCCTCTTGTAAGTGCAGGCAGCTCCCAGAAAGGGTAGTTTTGTTCTCTCCCACTCCAAAGCATTTGATCTAGCAATTCTGTGGCCAACTTTCAACTGTTTAGTGAAAGCTGTGACACCTTTCATCATCTCAGAGGGCTAGGTTTAAGAAAATATGTCTGATTTATATTCTGTTCCTGAAGCTATGAACAACGCATTTGAGTATTAGACTGCACTGAGACTTCATTTTAAAAAACCGTAGACAGGGGAGTTTTGAATAATGGAACTAACTGACTTTTGATTTGAATCAGTATTCAGTGTTCCTGGAAAAACTGGGCAAAAGGGGTTGGCACAGTGGAAAAGTTCCAGTGCATCAGAAGAGAATTTTACAGTTCAAAGGACTGTTTATAATCATTATGGGGGATGGTGTTGCAATAGCTTTAAGTTGTTATAGCGGTATCAGGCTATCAAAATGTACCTTAAGAGAACTGGGGAAGGGAGAGGACGATGATACTGAATTCAACAGTTTTGCCTAGAGACTGTACAGGCAAGGCTGCTATGCACTTCATACTGCTTTTTCAGGTATTGTGGCAATAAGGCACAGGCCCCTCCTAAAGTAAGGGAGGTAAACTAAATATTCTTTCTTCTACATTGTGTTCCCCTTTTCTGTAGCATGGTCCAAAACCCAGATTCATTCCTTAGGTTTTGAAACTGAATCATCATGCATTATATTACTATTGGAATCTTTATACTGACTTGTATTTTTAATGAGAATTCATAAAACTTGTATCATTGGCATTGATCTAAGATTTGTAGAATAAACCCTACTGAATTCTAAAGTCAAGTCTTCTCTAATGCTTAGGCTGTGTTTTCTGATGTTCAGTTAAATCCCAAGCAAGCTCCGTTCAGGTCTAAATGAAGCGGTGTAGAGCACTAGCTCAGCTGTCCCTTCATGCTGATGGAAGGGGTCAGGAGCAAAAGGGTTACAATACAGTTACTACCAAACTACCTCAGTTTTAGGGGTTGAGAACTTTTCCTGCCACACAGGAAGTCTACACTATTACTAGTGCCACTGTTCCTCTGTTCCCAATCATACAAAAGGCAGTTTAATTCTCCAGGAATTAGTACTCTGCTTGTTCCTGGTACTGATCCAGCAGCTGTTGGTTCAGGAGAGCTGCGCAGGCTGCTGCGTCAGCCATCCAAACCCAGGCTTTGCTGGGAATGGAGAGACTTAAAGCAGATACTAACGCAAGTCTGGCTCAGCTTATCTGTGGCCTGTGAATTCCAGCAGATGAAAATCCTTGGATGCGCCACAAAAAAGGCTGGGCTATTTCTCTCAACAAGAGCCCTACCCTAGTTGAGGACAAGGAGGGACTTCTTCCCACTGGAGCCATTCCTACTAGTTTCTTACACACTCACAGACCAAGCTCTCTAGACTCTAATCTGCAGCTTCCTAATGCGAGAAGGGACTGACCAAGGCCCTGTACTTTGCCAGATGGGTGACTTTTACAACCACCCCTTTAAGATGCTTTTTTACAGCTCCAACTATTTTCCCTTATTTATACTGTAATACATCCTTACAACTTATCACAAGGTATTGCCATCAGCTGGAAAGCTTACCTTATCCTTGCCACAACTCCTGTCGAACAGCTGCTCTATTCAGAAAGTCACTTCGTAAGCAGGGAAGGCGCTGACAAGAAGGCTTAAGATCTAGTTTTCCATTATCGGTCCCGCTTCCCTTTCTTAAGGGCCTACCAAAGCATCCCTGCTACCTGCAGGCAGTGCATTAAGTGGCTTTGGAGCCTTTGCATTGCACCACAGTTTCAGTGTATGAGCCATGATATTCTGAACCTGTTTCCAAGCTCTCCCTTACCTTGCAGCAAGAGCTGAGCATGATCCAAATAGAATACAGCAACTCCAGTTTGAGTAGCGGTCAGACATCACTAGTGATCTAACATTGATCTTCCATAAACCCTGATAACTAACAGCAGATGTGCTCCTGCAATGAATTTTAGAGCCTGGGGGAACCATTATATTACCAAATCCAACCTCCTGGATCTTTTTCAGGACGCTGCATTTCCCCTCAGCTACCTCTGAACACGTGTCCCCAAAAGATACCCAAGTCCTTGTCTAACACTGAGAGCAAGAGAATTCACTGCTCTCCTCAATAACATCCTAGATACAGGACAACATACCAGGGTTCTTTTGGGCTGTCTGCCAAGGAAGAGGCAAGACCCAAAGGTGCAAGACGCAGCCAGAGCAGTTGATGAGGCTGCAGGAGCAGTTTGGCTGGAGAGCACAGTGCCTGTCTGAGGGCACGGACCAGAGCCCCAGCACCTCTGTGTCCAGCCCCTGCATCCCGCCAGGCCAGGCAGTGCCAGTTCACCTTTACCCTGCCCTCCAGGCAGCTTTAGGATCCCAGCCAAGTGGCAGAGGGCTACAACAGTGACGTGGAACACAGTCAAAACATTTTCCCAGCCCACATGCCCTCAGCTGCTGTGTTTCCCACACAATGACCATTCCCATCCCCTCCAAAACCTGACTGCCCTCTCATCTTCCTCCCCTCACAGAAGTCCACACAGTTCATCCTGGTAAAGCCAAACTACTCCAGTAGTTCAGGCATCAGCATGCACCCAAGGGAAAAATGACCTGGACTTCATAGACACTGTCCTCCCTGCCTGCCAGGATCCCCTTTAAGGAGGGTGCTTTGTTATCATCTCACCCACAGCCCTCACACACCACAAATTAACTCTGAAGCTCTGGAAGGCAGCTCCCTCCCTGAACACCAGCTAAACCAGGACAGATTTGTTCTCTAGAGCATCAGCAGCCACAGAGCGCCATTCCATCTCCTTCCTGCCAGAGTTCACTCACAAGCACATGACAAACCATCGCTTTACAACAGCACCCAGCAGAAGCATCCTCAAGCACTGCTGACATCCCACTTCCAGGCACCACCCTCCCTGAGCGAGCTCCTGCCCTTTGTTCTCACCCACATGACTGCCCATCACCTCTTTGGCACAACATTGTCTTCACCACACTTTGACACCAAGGCCAGGCACTTTGTAGCCTGGGGATCCCAGATCCCTCCTGTATAGCCTTCCCAGGACTCGGCTGCCAACACAATCCACGTGCACCCGCAGCAGTGCATTTCATCCCCTGAACCACTGGGGAAAGTGTCCTGCTCTTGGCAACACTCACAACCTCCCTTTCCTCCCTACAACTACCAGTCTGCACCACCTCAACAGGACCCTGAGTGTGAGTTGCAGAGAAAAGAGGGAAGGATTTGAGCATACCCACGCTCAAGCTTCTGTTAGAAGGGCAAGACCCAAACACTTTGAGACTTAGCCAGAGATGACAAAACTTTCTGGGGTAGGAGCGGCCTCTTTCCACATACTGCAGAAGGAGGGTTGGCCTCAGGTGGGACTTCCAGCCTGTCAGGTGGATCACGGCACCACGTTCACTTCCTCCCTGACCTAACTGCAGCCTCTCCACTTACAGCCGAGGGCTGATCCAGATAAAAGAGCATTGATAACAGATTTATTTGACATATGTCATGTCTCATGATCGGAACTGACAACTCGGGTGCAACAGCCCCACAGTAGCCACTTCCCTGTACACATTCTCCCTGTTCCTACCTTTGCCCTACTGCTGATAGTGTGGTAAGGAAATAAGCGCCGAGTTGTAAAGCCACGTGCTTCCCACCTGGCAACCTCTGAGCCTGGGCACGGCTCCCCTGCCTGCTACCAGCACAGACACCACGCTCCCCTCTCCTTCCAGCCACCAGCTGATCATCAGGTGACGCAGCAGCAGCGAGGGACAAGGAGGGACGCTGGCATCCGGCTCCTTGGTTTTGCTGGGTGTGCACTCAGCAGGGGCAAAGATTGCATGGCTGGAACCAGACAGCCCATAGCCCAGCTGGGAGGGACCAAGCGTCCTGTTCCACGAGAACAGGCCACACAAAGCATGTCGCTATGAAAAGCGCTTTACAGCGGTGTGGCACGGGCACCTAGGTGCCCTCAAAAGCCCTGTATGGAGATGTTATGTCACTGAAAACAGAATGCTTGCTTCTGCCCTACAGCCCTGCTGAGCTCAGGAAATTACACCCTCAAAGGCTTTCTGCCTTCCTAACCCTTCAGGCAACTAAATTGCTCCATAAAACCCAGCTTGGGCACACCCTGCAAGGATTCCAAACAACAAGAATTTCAGGAGTGTAGTAGTTGGTGCTGTTAAGGTCAGCATGATACCAGACACACCAAGTATTGTAACTGGAATACAAGGAGCCTACTGACTGGTTGAAAATAGTGGAATTAAGATGATAGAGGTCTCATCCGTAATTTAAGGAGTTACAGCAAAGGCCATAACCAAACTAAAAGAGTGCCTGATAGAGACAACCCATAGGAATGAGCTCGCTTAGACTCCCAAGGCTTGTCTGTCTCACCAGCGCCTCTTCTACCTGAGAAGAAAAAGGGATCTCTAGGTTTTACATACTGTGTGGCTGAGCATGGACTACTCTGCACAGGACAGATGTAGACAGCAAGCGACAGTTATGGGCAAAGAGAGCAGCCCCTCAGAAAAGGGACAGGAAACAAAGAGCACAGTTGGACTCCAAAGGCACTTCAAATAAGGTCTTCCACAACTGAGAATTTACGTTGATAAAGGCACCCTGAGAGCTATTGAAAACTCAGGAGAGCTCCAATATTCTTCTCTCCAGCCCTCTGGCTAACTCCAACTCACCAAACCAACTTTCCCTATGTTAAATTCTGCCACTAGCTCCCAAACTGGCTTGTGCTGTTTTACAGCAGACCATGGAGTGCTTCTTTAGGGACCTCCGTCTTGGGCAAGGATCCTGGGTGCTGCAGAAATAGTCTTTCTTCATTGCTTGCCACTCCCTTGGGCACAGCTCCTCAACTTATCGTAACAAAGGCAAACATATACAACAGTCCAAAGAGGAACACAGGAATTGCCGCTGGATTTTGTGATAGCCATTCTCAGGTGATAACACTGGTTTGACTGAATAAACATCAACACTCTAGCAGGATAAACCAGAACAAGAACCAGCTGGCAGAGCTGTGAGCCAATCCTTAAATGAGGCTCTATCAAGCCAAAGTAATAGGCATCTCTATCCAGGGATTTAAACCCATTTTTCCCCAAGAGGCAGATTTTTTTCCACAGAGGCAGAATTTTTCCCCAAGGGGTGGAAATAATCCCTCTTTATCATGCCCCTCTCCCCCGCTGCCCCAAGCACTTCACGTCATACAAAATTTAGTCACAGTTTCAAGATTTTACATCACAGGAGACAGACAATCCCCCTTTAGTTCTAGAAAGGGGGACAATCCCAGGTCACAGCCAGCCCAGGCAGTTCCCGGCTGAAAAGCAGACAGCAATTGCCAGCAGTCGCCTTGGTGCTGATCTCGCTCTTATGAGAAGACTCCATCGACAGTAGGTTCAAACCTCACTACCCAGACACATCAAACCACACCACTGCCAGGCTGACTCACTGCCAAGCATCCTTCATACCAAAGCACATGGCGGGCAGAAAACAAACAATCTCCCCAAAAAAGCCAGCGTTCATTCCCTTACCAGCTCCAAATTCACTGCTGTTGGCAATTCCCAGGCCCTGCTTGGCTAAGTACTGTGACACACATCTAGTTCTTGCTCCGCTCTACCAGCGGACAAAGGGAGATAGCCACTGTCACCTCTCTGCTCCCCCAGCCTTCCTGCAGAAGCAATTGCCTTTTGTGGGACTGGGATGGTAATACAGCCTCAGGGCTACCAGCCCCGGGGACCATAAGGCTGGACAAGTGCCTTGGTAGCAGGGCTGGCGCAGCCTGGTTCCTAAGGCCACTTTCCCACCCAGCCTTGCACAGGACCCCTCCCTGAGAGCTCTCTGTAATGCCCAAGCCTGCTGAGAGCTGGGACAAACCACTGCCAACCCCCAGACTCCTGTCTTGGGCTCCGTCCTGATGGACAAAGCCTGGGAGGAGACACAGAAGTTTCTCTGGTTTCTCTGCTGCCTGGGATGGAAGCAGAGGTGACCTAAAGGCACAGTCCTGTCTCTGTGCGTGTCAGTAACTGTTTGACTACACTTTGAGACCAGCCAGAAAAACCCCTCTCACTGCACAGAGCTGCTTCTCAGGAATTTTACCACATCATGGCATCTGAGTGCAAAACCAGGCCCCTGCGCCCTGCAGCTGTTTGCTGTACCCACGCGAAGAATGACACAGGCTTATGAAGCACTGCCCTACATTCAGAAATAGCGTGTTCCCAGGGCACGGGCACGCAAGCAGGAGACCGAGCGATGCTGACCCGACACCCAGACCTCTGCCAGCATCTCTGCAGGGTGCAGCTGGAGCTCTGCGGCACAGGCACTCCACGTACACAGCCCCTGGTTCTGGGCGATCTGCTGCACACACGGGCAGAGAAAGCATGCAACAGCACCTTTTGCAACCTGTTTTCTGTTTGGATTTGGCTCTGGCAAGGGCAGCTTTAGAGGCTCGGTGCTCTCCTCAAGATGCAGGCTGCAGCTGGCACCAGATAACCAGAACCAGGCCCCTGCCAGCAGGTGTGAGGGCTCTAACTTGTCCTGTTGCTCTAACAAATCTTTGTCCACACAAGTGTTCCATATGACAGTCTCAAGAGCAGTAAACTTGTGACCAGGAAATCCACTAAAACCACTAAAAGTATCAGATAGAGCAGCTGCACATTACAGTCCAGTGGCTGATTTCCTTTCAACTTCATTTAATCCATGGTTAAACTGCAGCTCACAGAATGGAAGGATCATCATGCTTCATGTCTCCACGTAGGACTACCCAATGCTTTTTCCACCACAGGAAAACTTACACAAATGAGTAAAAAAAGCTCACAAAACCAAGCAGAAGCAGCCATCAGTTTCATTTCTCTCCTAGTCAGACTCCAATTTAATCCTACAGGAGACAGCATGGCAGTGCCCAGAACCTCTACATTTGAATGCTGACATTTTGTGCTCTGACCCTGCAAGAACGCCTCTCCCTCCAGCCCTGAGTCACAGCTGCCTCCTCCCTTTACGCAAACCCGCTCCACGCCCTGCACAGCCAGTGATCGCTCGGTGCCACAAGCAGCGCTGCCACATCAGGGCACAGGCTAGAGAGACTAGGCTGCTAGCGAGGCAGCTCTGCTGCTTCTCCACTCACGCCACTGCCCAAGTTCAAGTTACATTATTTCATTATTACTCTCCCCCAAACATACCCCTCTTTTTAAATAACAAACGTCGAGCTATCTGAAACCAGGCTCTGATGCTATAATTAGACACCCTTAAAGCGCATGCTGCTGTGTTACACAACAGAGCTCAGAGCTCCTGGGTACCGGCTGAAGCTGCATTAGCATTTTATTCACATCACAAACAAAATCTCAAAGTAAAATCTCCCAAGTGTTCTTGGTTAGAGAGCTCTGGTTCAGATGACAAGGCAGTCTCAGAGCACACAAACAGATTTCCCTGCTCCAGAATGAAACCAGAGCTGAACTCCAGTCACTAGTGAGTGTCAGCCCGCAGGACTAGACTAGAGTTAAACAGAAGTGAACCCTCCCACAAACATACAGAGTGGATGTCAAGCCCTTAGCATCACTGTTTGCTCAAGATCTGACTCCATTTATTGCATACAGCTTGTTAACACAGACCCAGCTGGTCAGTCCCGTGCAAATCTCAATGCCAAGCACTACTGCCAGACCAAGGAATGCCTTTAATTCGTTTAAAGGATGCACTCAAAAGCCAGGCTCTGAACTCCAAGGCTTCACTGCTCAGTCCCCTTTCTACTTTGTCTTCCCAGCAGCAACAGGGCAAGCTCCTGCCTGAATTGGTTCCTACAGCAGCACCAGGACACACTGGACTAGCTGCAGTAACTCACATTAATAAACTGGACAAATATTTTGTATTACTCATTTTCAGCTCACTAACACAATGATTGCTCCATCCTTTTCAAAGGACTCGGCATAAGGAAATGCCATGCTGCAGCAGTGTGTGCTTTGCAGGAGCTGCTGGTGGCAGCAAGAGCCATATGGCATGTCCAGACAGCAGCACCATGAGCTAGAGCCACAAGCTCTGGATGCAGCTCCCCCACCTAGCCAGAATGGTTTATAACCAAGTATTTGCACATCTAACTCCCACCGGATGCAGCTGGATCAAAATACTTACTGGTTCTTTAAAAACCCAACCCTGGAGCCATCCTTCCTACTGACTCTGCTCCACGAGACCCTAACTGGGTAGCACAGGGCCCAAGCCTTGCCAGCTGCACACCCAACCTGTACAGCTGTTCAGGAATCAGCAACTGCCAAACATCAGCATGAGGAAAACAAACAGGGTCAACATTTTACATCTGTCATTTCCCAAGATCACCATCAACTGTTAAGAACATTTATGTAATCAAAAGGGCAGCTCCAGTGGTCAAAGACAGCCCTTCAGCTGTCCCTAGTCAGCATGAAACTTTCCAAAGAAAAGAAATTACCTGAAATGGAGAGCATTCTCCCAAACACAAGTTTTCTGCAAGATGTGATCTAAATAATTCAAAACTTTATTGGATCTAGGTCACTGACAGAGGTTTGTTTTCAGCAAGATGTCCCAGAGGGATTGGTAGGTTTGATTTTTTTTAAATTGTTGTTGACTTCCAACGTCATACTTCAGGATACTCAATAGCAGATGGGGTGGATGAGATGAGAAGCAGGAAGGATATTAACTAAAACTAACCTCAGCTTGTCAAAGCTGGGCTCCTTCTCACTCTCATAGAAGATGGCTGCTCTGCAGCCATGGTTTTATGTCTGTGACCACTGAAGGTCTACAGGTTAATTGCAAAATATGTGTAAGAAGCTTATCTTCCATTTGCAGTGCAAGGATCCACACACGCGTCTCTAAGGATCTCCAAAACAATGGTTGAAAACCCATCCAAGGAGAAGAGAGCTCAACTTCAGCTCTTCCAGAGGATGACTCCATGGAACGACTTCTCTTGTTTGACTATGGAAGAAGCCCTAGTGGAAGGGCCACTGCTACATGGATGGGAACTTTTCTAAGCACCTCCTAGAATAGCCCTCAGGCTCATTAGGTTTGTACAGTTTATAGAAGAATTGTAAAGGTAAATCTTTTTAACCCTGAAATATTTTGCATGTTTGCAGACACTACACCAGCTGTCCAGAGGCCAATGGCTGACCTTACTTTTGGGTATGTTGGGGTTTTTCCCCCTTTATTTATTTGCATGTGGCAATAATTGCAAATTACACAGAATCAGGAAATGGTGTCAGCACAAAGTTCAAATTAATTTCCCTACTAACAGCCTTGCGCAACCATTTTTACAGCAGGCCTGTATAATGACATCTTTAGCCCAGACTGCGATTACAGGCATTTTCAGGTAACTTGGGCAGGTCATCAATGCTTTCTGGAAAACAAGTTTTCTTTCTCATATTTCTTTATCGAAGGAGATACTGGTGATTATGCTTATTTCAGAGAAACTAGAAGGTGCCACATCTTCAAAAGGATATAAAACCATCTGAAAAGAGGTTTGTCTCTCAAGCCACTTACATCTTAAGTACTAGAAACGCAACAAACTAATGTATCAGCCAATATTAAGCATCTACCAACTTTATCACATACCTACATTGATTCAAGATTGAAATAAAAAGCTTATTACTCTGCTAAAGGTTTCCAGACAGATTAAGTCAATCCAGGGGACAATAAGCTTCAAAGAAACACTGTGCAACAGCCTGACGGAACCTGATCTCCACAGGATAGCTCAAGCTGCATATAAGAAATGAGACATTAAATGTTACATTTTTAAATCCTAACATTTTATTTCTTTATTTCTCACTCCCCAAATTCTATGTCATATGTTCAGCAGAACAGCATGGAGAAAGAGGAGAGATTTGAGATTGGAATTATGCTGTTTCTATTAGTCAAGGAGCTCCAGCCCTGAGGCAGATATTTTCAAGATTCACCTCTAAACCCCATTTTTTTCTCATCTAATACCAGATCATAGGAGCAGAGTTCTGAACTTCAAATTTTAGAGTGCTGATTTTTTTAAAAAATTATTTAACAACCTCTCCCACTGGTCCAGTAATTACCTCGTGATTTGATTGCTGTGTGCACCATGAGCCATGTATTTGCAATATGCAACTCCCTGGGACATGCAGCCTCATCCACCACCTACAGCAAAAGTCAAGCACTAGAGCTATGGTCTCAGCCTTGCTTCCTGCCCGCCTTCTCAGCTAATGTTTTTGCCTCTCAGTGTCCTTTCAGTGCTACTAGATCCAAGCAACCACTGCAGCTTTCCTTATAGCTCCACTTTCTGGAGTCCTGGGACTTTGTTAACAAACAAACAAAATATTTCCTGGCTCATAAAAAGAAAAAGCTTGAAAACAGGAATTAAAGTTTTGGAAGACAGAAATACAATTAGAAGTACACCAGATGGTAAATTCAGAATTTTTAAGCCAGTTACATAAATGTGGGAGCCTAAGCCTAGCTTGAGGGAGGAGATCTGTGTATGTATTTGTGCAACTGAGTTTTTTACCTGGCAGTATCAGACTCAGAAAAAGCCTCCTGTTAACCTGCAATCAGCATATGAGATCTGTTCTTTGGATCATGCTGTTGCTTAGCCTTGAAGTCAGACGTAGACTCCTCTGTTTGGGTGAGCCATGCCAGGCACCCTTCTCCTCTTCTGCAAGGCAGGATGCCCACATCCCTGCACAGAACTGGCAGCTGCCCATGAGCCGGCAAACCCTGCAGCAGCGGGCTGCTGACCATCTGCTCCAGCAGCACTCCCGCGCCCAGGCTCGCCAGGCAGACTCCTACACCTAGCACAGATCTGAACCAAAGCGGCTCCTCGCACAGCTCAGCTCTCTCCCCTCACTTCCTCACTCCCACACCATCGGCTGTCGCTCTTGCAGGCGGGGGGATGCTGCGACCATCCCCTCCTGCCTACCGCAGTTAAGCCAAGCAGCAGCTCCATGGAGCAACTCAGCCTCCCGCTCTTTGCTGCTGCAAAGGAAGATTGCACAGAGGAGACCCAAGCACGGCAAAGCCTCCATAACATACAGCACTGGCCAGCATCTTACAGCGGTGAGCAACCAGGCCATGGCAGCACACTGTTTTGGGGAATGGACAAGTTCTGGACATGCACCACAAGACATGTTTGCCAGTGAGCACTGTGCAGTGGGAACAAGACATCCAGGATCCCCACACGGCTTGTAGGCACCTGCAGGGCTTGGCTCTACAACAGCCCCAGGCTTGCTACACCTTGCTTCTCCCATAGCTCTCTCCTGCCAAGGAACAGTTTCTAGTGGTTCATTTCCTGCCTGTCTTCATTCTTGAGGGAACAGGAGTTTGCGGCCATCCAGTTAGCTTTGCTCTGTACTGGGGAACGTGTAAAATCATGCCACAGCTCCAGGATTCTCTAGCTCAGATCTGCATTTGCCAATGCTCATGCTTTTGGAAAAGCATCTTAGCATTCACTTGGCTTTGAGCTACAAAAATGTTTCTGATCCATGCTGTTAAAAAGGGGTGCTAAAAATCTCTTTTAATACGCTGTCTCAAAGGAACAACAGACCAGGATCAGAGCAAAGACGACACACAAGGCATGCAAGACTAGGCAATTAGGCAATGCTTGTGTGGCTTGGCGCTTCCTGGAGAAACTGAAATGCAAGCGTAGGCTGACGTTCAACTGATCCTGGGCCAGCATCAGAGCACTAAAGGAGCAGAGATGCACATAAACTCCCTGCTTTGTAATTTGGTCTAGGAAGGTTTTTTTTTTTGAGCTTTAGAATAAATTCAACTCCCAAATACAGAATGCAGATGCAGACCTGCAGATCTACATTCCTACATCTCCTTCTGAATTATTTGCCACGCTCCCAAAATTACCCAAGTCACTGCACTTAATTCTCCCATCAAGACTTACCCTATTCCCTAGGCCTGCCCACACACAGACCTTGGAACAAGCAATTTTTCACATTTCAGGAATGGTTTCAGCTGCAAGCTTTGGATTTAGACACTGGTTACAAAAGAGCTTTGGATCTTGGTATTGCCCATTAGAACTGGGGATAAAAGCATTTCCAAGGCATGCACCCATATGAAGAACCCCCCAAATCCCAGCACACTCAGAGCTGAATTCCACTATCGCCAGACTTAAAGGAAACTTAAATTCACAGCAGAGCTGTCCGTGCATGTGCTGGCTCCCTGCTTCTCAAAGCTGCATTTAACTTTGGTGGGTCCATCTGTGCTATTTTTCTGTGGCTTGCAGCCACACGTGCAAGAGGATGAGAGCAGCAAGAATTACAGGCTGTATCACTGCACAAAAGCATGCAGCACATACAGCTCTGTATGTGCACAGAATTAATCACTGCACCTCAGGCAAAGGTCGGGAAGAGCATGTTCCCCCTGGGACATCAGTTACTCCCCCGTAGGGTCTCTTAGCTGAAACAGGCTGTGGAGGGGGTGTTTGGGGAGGGAGCTGTTGGCGGCAGAGACCACCAGTGCCTCCAGGCTGGGCACAGACAGGCAAGTTCCCTTCGCTGTCCTTTGGCATATGGCCTCGGATGCAAAATCACGCATGTCAGCCAGCATGACAGGTCACAGAGACATCCCACAGCCCGAGGGCATCCTGGTGTGATCTCTGGAACCCTGCCAAAGTGAAGCTTTCATTTCTGGAGCATCCTCAACCCACTATTGCTTTCAGCATGCCCCTCTCCTTCCTTCCTTTCCTCCATTTCTACCAACACAGCGTTCTGCTTGCTCCCTGGGAGAAATAGGGCAAACATAACCTGATTAACCAAGGGGATTTGGGCAGGAAGGGGTGGGGGGAGAGATTAATACACAGAGAAACACAGAGCCTTTCCCTCTCACATTAGCTCTTGCCTATTCAATAATTAAAGTGTTCTGCGGTGACTCTGACTTTGGGATTTGCTATAAAAGCTTCCTGTAAACTCTGTCTCAGCATGCAGATATCAAAAGAAAGAGAACATTTGGTCTGACAAGCTGAAATTTCTTTCAGACTCGAGTCAGTCATAAGCTTAAAATCACTTGGATGCAAGCCTATGACTCCATTTTAAACCATAAGGGTCCCTCTTGCTGTTGTTCTTCATCTATTGACAGTTTGAATCTAGCCTTTATCTGGCTCGCCTGTCTCTGAAGCATGGTTTAGAAGTGAACGCAGGCTTGCTCCATTTCACGTATGGAAAAATCTCCAAGGCTGGCAGCAGTTTGTACAGACTCACATGAATAAGGAACATGTTACACAGGCTCTGGCTGCCCTCCAAGTTCATTTTGGTATTTATTTTCTTTCCATCCATTCTTAGAATCATAAAATCGTTTAGGTTTGAAAAGACCTTTAAGGTCATCGAGCCCAACCACTAACCCAGCACTGCCAAGTCTACCACTAAACTGTGTCACTAAGCACCACATTCTTGCTGGCTTACCATAAGACACATAGATGTTTCAGGTCAGAAATGCAAAGCCATCCACATGCAGAAAAGATGCCTTCCCTGACCTTCCAAGGAGCTATTTTTGGCTGCTCTTAGACGCCTAGGAACCCTTACAGAGGACATGCACTGAACTAACTGGCTCTCAGTAACCTTTGCCTAAGGGATATGAAATGTATCAGATTATTTTATTATTATTTTAATTATCAACCTAACACTATATTGACTCTAAATCTCCAGATGTTGTTGCAGAGGAGTATATTGTAAAAAGGAGATGCGAGGCAGAGATGATTACCCAGGAATGTATGTTCAACATTACTGCTAAATGTATACAAACAGGAAAATAATAAAGACATATCCTTAATCTAGAACTTTCCAAAAAAATCTATTGAGCATTTACAACCTTCAACTGCCTTCACTTCTCAAGACCAAGCCTGGAGATAGAAATACTACTTCTTTTCCCTGCTGACATCACAGCATTAAACAACAAAGTTCTTCTATAAACACACAATGAATCCTACAGACTACAGAATGTAAATAGCAGAAATTATGTACAACAAGGAAAAAAAGATATGGAGAATATATGGAGGGTGAAGTGTTCAGGAAGACCCAGCCTCCAGAAATCCAGCTCTCGTGCAGATGTGCACACACAGAATCCATGGCTCTATCCCCCATCACCTCATATTTTCATCACATTGGCATCTTTTTAAAGGGTACTTGCACTGAGATATTGTCCCCAAAGGCCAGAACCATACAGGGCCTAGGGATACAACTGAATTGGGATAAAGTTATGAGAGAAACATCACAAGGTTGGAGACAACCAGCGAGAAATGGTGTACCTTGCATTACCACCCAGGACACAAGCATGGGATTCCTCTTACTATAAGGCCCAAGCTAGAGAATCAACAGATTCTGAAAGTATCAGGATTCTCCACATAGGAGCTGAAAGTCAGGGGCTTATTCCCTTTGGTAACATCCACCTCCTTAAATCAGACTCAAAGTTTGCAAAACAACAAGGCTCTGCCCTGCAAATGTTTGCTAAATGTTTGTGCAATTTCATCCAAACACAGGAACAGAGGGTCCACAAGGCAGAAACTCCACACTTCGCATAGCACGTGATGATTCATTGGTAGTACATAGGCAAGCATCGACCTTCCATTTTCTACTTAAAATTTGAGTGTAAATAAAAAAACTGAATTGATAGAGATAAGGGTCAGTATTTGTGTAGTGTTCTTGAAAAACACAGTATGCTAGGAGGAGCACCATATTTGGCAATCATCCTGCCTTACCCTGCTTCCACTTTCACTTCCCTGTTGTGTTGTGCCTCTTCAGCCGATGAGCTCTTTGCTGAGGAGACCCGCTGGGTGTCTGTGCAATGCCTGCGCTGAGGCTGTGCTCCCAACAGACCTCGAGTATGGATCCCCTCGGCTCAAAGCGTACAACGAACAATCAAATAAGGAGACTCAAGTGAACGCGGTCGACCAACTCGAGGAGGCACGAGACATGGCCCTCCTCAACTCCAC